>PVJH01010422.1:0-73747 GCA_004026705.1 Nesogale talazaci
AGTACCAAAATTTTCAATTAGTATAAGCAAATTTTTAATTCAATATTTGGGCTTTCTATATCAGAGACTGTCTTGGGATTTTTATTTTGTCTGCCCTTATGTGGAAAATTTAAACATATTTTTGATATCTTATGACTTTAGCTAAATCATTCAGGACTATATCCACTAAAATTGATGATAAAAGACAACTGCCCAGTTCCCATTTGGAGAGAAAATGCTTTCAATTTCTCTTCATTGAGTAAGATGGAGGACATTGGTTTTTCCTATACCTGACTTTTATTATGTTGAGAAATTTCCCTTCTGGACTTATTTTTCCCCCTCAGGAATAGATGTTGAATTTATCTGTCCCGGCCTGCGGGACTCAGTTATTCGTGGGGGCGAGGAGGATCCAGCCTGAAAGAGAAACGGGCGGAAAAAAGGAGCGAGACCAAGCAGAATCTTGTCAAGGTCTCATTTTTATTTTTCTGTAAGTCTCTTTTAAAGCAGAGGGCAAATAATGTAGAAACAGGGAGGGAGGGGTTAGCAAAGGTAACTATGACGCAGTTCATCTTGCGGTAGGGGGCAGGGGTAGGGGGCCGTCTGAAGGTCAGGCTTCAAAGGGCAGGGCTGTTTATTGTTATAAAGATAATAGACTAGTCTTAGGCGATTAGCATATAGTTACTGACAAGTGAAGGTCAGCAAGTCTGCAAGTTAAGCTTCAAAAGGCAGGGCTGTTTAAAGATAATAGACTACTAAGCTCAGGCAACAAACAGTAACAGAGTTCAGACTAGTGACTGTAGCAAGGTCAAGCATGTCCGGGCTGGATGGCTCCAGACATTTATCTAGTTCATCAATTGATAAAAGCATATGACTTTTCTGTATTTTGTTTATATAGTGACTTACATTGATTATTTTTAAAATATTAAAATATCCTTAGGTTGCTTTATTGAACACTGCTGACTAGGATTTTATTGAAGATCTTGTCATCTTCATTTATCAGAGATATTGGTTTGTAATTTTTAATTCTGATAATGTTATTGCTTGCTATTAAGTCTTTTCTAAATGTTTGATTGAATTCCCCAGTGAAAGCATTTGTACCTGGCATTTTTGATGTTGGGAATATTTTTTTATGACTAGATATATTTCTACTCTTTTTTTTAATGGCACCACTGCCCTGGTGAGAGTAGGAAGCCCAGCCTTGCTCCTGGAGAGCTGCTGTTGAATTTGAACCATCAACCCTGTGGGATTGCAGTCCTGCACACAGCCACTCTGCCACCAGGGCTTAGTCCAATTTCTACTCTAGTTATAATCTTGTTGAGATTTTCTACATCACTCAAAGGTATTTTGGAAAGTAGTACATTTCTAGTACTATATTAATTTCTTTTAGATTTTCAAATTTTTTCAAGTATAATTTTTCATAGTACTAAGTAGTTTTTATCTCATTTAGTTGATTGATTGTGTTATTTGTTTTATCTATTTGTTTATTTTATTTCCACTTGATCAGTCTTTACATGAAAATGATGAAATGGCACCTCCCAGTATTACCATAGTGTGATCTGTTCATCTTTTCATTTTGTTGCATGGAGGGCATCTTTCAGATTCGCCCTTAGTAGAGGAGGTGACTTAAGGCATCATCTTCTGTCTTCCTTGAATGGGGTGTATGCGCTGATTCAGTTCGAGCATACATCCCATCACTTATCAAAGTAAACCTCTATTTCTTTACTGAGATTTGGCAGAAGTAACATCTCTGGAGACTTGGGGGTATTTTTTTATTTCTAGCTCTCCCTCTGCACTTGTCTTCCCTCTGCATCCCCTTTGGATCTGAGACAGAACAGCACCCACCACCATGTGAGGTCATTTCTCAAAGTGTGAGTTTTTGTGGGACATTGCGGTCACAGGGTCACAGATCATAGGGATATGAGGGAAGCTCCTCAAGAGAGAAGCTGAGGGAAAATAGAACAGGATAGCATATTGAAAACAATGAATGTGGAACACTATTCATCTCACACTCCTAAGGACTACTTAGATTGATAAGACTCTACCATAAATTTAAAAGGAGGCTTAAAAGAGAGTCAAAGACACATGAAAACAATAAAACAAAGAAAAAAACATATATATATATATATATATATATATATATGCATGGGTTTAGGGCTCACAGTAAATCTTAGCTTCAATTTAAGAATAATTAGTTCTTACGTTATGACTCAGGAAGGGAAAACAGAAGATACGGGTGGTATAACAAACCAGGGCAAAGAATTTAAATAGTGCCTAGCTATCAGATAAAATAGCACCTTGGTTCTTAAAGGCTTGTTTCCAAACAAGCAACTATCTAAGTGAAATATCAAGTAAATTCACATGGAAGAAACACACCACCATCTGTTACCAGAGGATTATAAATTGTATAATCTGAAGTCAAAGGAGAGAACAATATCAGAGCCTAAATGGTGAGAATCCAGTTTTTAGAAGACAATGGATGACAGTAGGAGTGACAGTAGGAGTCCAAGAAACATCTGTGAGAACTACACAGGAAATAAGCCTATCATATTCTTCCTCTGTCCATATTAAAGAGATAGGAGGAAAGTGGTTATGAAACAGAGTGCATTGGCAAGATGAATGTAGGAAATCAATAGGAAAAACCTGACTAGTAGGGTTAAAATCTTGTCCATTAATCCATGCTCTATTGCACTCTGGCCCTGATCTGGTTTTCAACTATTTCTGTAATTTTTGTTTGTTCATATTAGGGTTTATCTCTGATAAGTTATGTCACTGGAGGTCATACTCAAATTTGCATTCTATATTTTACTGTTTGGGTTTTTTTATGTAGGAAACACAAGATTTATAAATCCATGGGGAAAGAAAGTGTGAACGTGGCTGAGTCATGGTTTTCGACGATTTTGTGGCTATCCAATAATATAATTTGACAATTAGAAATGGTGTAATTTTGAAGTTATGAAATGGTGTGGCTATCCTCTTCTTTTTTTTTCTTTTGTGATTTATTGTGGTCATCCTTTTACCATAAAACTGGTTTTCTCTTAACCACCTAGTCTTTGGAAGCTCATCATGTAGATTAGTGAGAAGTGGCTGTAATACCTTCTTTTGTTCTTCCATCTTTCCTATTTAGTTCCTAAACCTTATCCTTTTCTTCTGGATTATTCAAATAACTCTGCATCTCCTCACAGAAGCAATAAAGATAAAAGTTACCTACTGAATCTTTCAGAAAGTTAAAGGTATTTGACAGTCCATTTGATAATTTCATATTATAAAACTTCAATGGAATTCATGGGCAAATTAGCAAATACATATTTGTTTAGCAAAAGCAATAAAATTAAATACACATGGATGCCTTAAAATGTTCAGAAAATAAAAAGTGCTAGCAATATCAAAAGAAAATTACAATAAAAGTAACCTAAAATATTTGCCAGTTTAGCATTTGTGTAATGTTTATCCTGAGTAAAATTATATTTGTTACCCCTGAATAATGAGTTGTACATTTTGGAGTTATTAACTTACTTATTTAATATATAATTAACACAAATGCAATTACATACTGAACTTGTGCAATTTGATACAATTGAAATAGATATATAATGGTGAAACAGCTACCTCAACAATGGAATAAGTAAGTACATGACTCAAAAATACTTGCTGATAGCTCTAATCCTTCCCTACTGAATTTACAATTTCTACACACTGATTTCCTCCCCCCTATTATTACAAGTAGACTTACAGATTCTAGACTTTTTTATAAATGGAACCACACAGCATGATTGCACATTTTGTCCAATTTTTCACTCAGAATAGATATCTTAGAATTATTAATGTATTAATATTTGAGCATCAATAGTTCTTTCTTATTTTTTTATTTATTTATTTTTTTAGGCATCACTGCCCTTAGGTGGTGGGAGTAGGAGGCCCAGCCTTTGCTCCTGGGAGCCAGAATTGAACCTCGATCCCAGTGGGCCGCAGTCCCGCACACAACCACTACGCCCACCAAGGCTTAGCCTCTCTCTTATTTTTTCCAGATGAACAGTACTTCATTATATGCACGTATATCATTTGGCTAATTCACATATCTGTTGACTACATTAATTTTGGATACATTGCAATATTTTAATAATTCATTTGCAAGTCTCCATCTATCTACATTTTACTTATTTTTTATATTCTCAAAGAAATGTCTGGAAGTGGTTCGAATGTAGAGGTATGTTTACCATTATAAGACATTATCAATATGTATTACAAATTAGTGGTAACATTGCATTTGCAGAGAATGTGGTGTTCTTTTCTTTTCCTTAGAAGATATGGTATGGGTGAACACATTTATTATACTAAATCTAATAGATAGTCAAATTGAAAAATGAAATAGAACACATAGATATCAACATTGTAGGCATTAGCTGAAATGGACTAATACTTGTCAATTTGAATTGGACGTCCATATTTTTTATTATTGCCTAGAATGGTAAATTCAAGAAAAGTGATTTCACACTCATTGTCATAAAGAAAATTAAGATCAATTTTGAGGTATGACACTACTTGTGATAAGAGAATATCTGTTGGCTAGGAAATCCAGTTAATAAAATCATCATTCAATTTCTGCACCAACCATCAAAGATAGCAACAAAGAAACTGAAATATTTTAACAATGTCTTCAGTCTGAAACTCTTCATAAATGGAAAGAAGATGCATCGATAACTTTGAGATTGGAATGCAAAAGTTAGCAACAAAGCAGAAGTACATTACTTGAAAAATATGAACATGGTTAAAAAAATGAAATGGAAGATCCATGATGCAATTTTGTAAATCTAATAACTTTTTCACTGCAAATTCTCTTTTCAACAACACATTTATGCACATAGACTTCTTCAGAGGGAATACACAGATATCAAATTGGCTACATCTCTGGTATGAGACAATGGGAAAACTCAGTATTTATTAGTAGCTAACCCCAGTCCAAGGGCCAACCTCCAAGGGCTGACTATTTCCCATACATAAATCCGGGTTAAAATTTAAATAAGTATGCAGAGCCAAAATATTATCTAGGATTTATCACATGAATTTCAAGAATATCTCAAGAACAAATTTGATGCTTTCAATACTAATGACAGAACTAATGAGCAGTTAGGTAGAAATGGAGGAAATGATGAGGTAAAAGAAAAGAAATAAATATTTCAAAGGTAGCTTTAGAGGCAAAATAAAGTATTACAATGAAATGTGCAAATACAAAGTTAGAAAACCAAAAGGGGAAAACATGCTTATCCTCATTTCTGACTCATATGGGCACATAACAGCCACAATATTTTAGCTCCATATAAATTTTGATTTGTCGTTTTTATTGTGCTTTGCTTTGAATTTCTTCATTAAATTTTTGTTAGCCTGTCTCTTTTTTCTCTGGTTATATTTTTGAAAGAATTCATCTAGTTGTTATATACATTTTAAAATATTGCATGATGTCATTTAGTTCCTTGGGTTTGTAATTTAGTCCTTTGGGTTTTGCTTTGAAGATCTGGTAGGCAGAGCAGAGAGTGTTTAATGTAGGATAATTTCTTATGGCTCTATGGTTAAACAGGAGTCCTGGTGGCACTGTATTGTAATTGGAATGTTCAAGCATCGTGGTCACTTTGCATTAGAAAGATGAGACTATCTGTTCTTCTAAAGATTTTCCTTCTGGGAAAAGCTGCAAGGTCAGATCACTGGCAGGAATCACTGGAATGCTAACTGCAATGTGCTTCAGTGTAACTTTATGCTTCAAAGTGCTCACCACTACTCCAGAGAAAGAGGAAGCTGTAAATTAGCATCGCATTCCTAAGAGTTGGAATTAATTCCCCAAACTCCAGACTCACTTTAGTTATTATTTTTTTGTATATGAGTATTTAACTTCTGAAGACAGTATCCAATATAATTAGATTTACAGCTACCACCCTTTTTTTCTCTGGGATATAAGTATTATTTTTAGATCAATGTGAACGTTTGATATCGCTCACTGTAGGTTTTTGGTTTGTTTAGTTTTTTGGTGAAACCCCAGCCCCAGATAGTTGTTTTTTACTTAGCTTGTTTTTTAAACGGGAATTTAATACTATATCATAACATTCAATATTTCAATCACATCAAGCAGAATTGTGCAATTGTTGCCACAGTTTGCAACATCCTTGTTCTACATTGACATCTTGACATGTTCTCTCTCCCTCCTCCCCTCTACTGTACCCTCCTCCTCAGAACCCTTTATTCTACTTGATGTCCTTATAGGCTCATCAAACTTGGGTTTCATATACCAAAAAATGAAAATGAGTATATTGTAGCTTCAAGGGGGTAACCTCCAATGGCATAACACTTCTGAGATACACTCTAATATGAACAAACAAAATAATAGGAATTAAAAATACAGAAAATACACGTCCAACCTGCATCATAGGGGGGAATCTTCTGACAAAGATATAACTTTTCGGGTCACATTTATGCCTTTGATTTTCTATACTCCTCTCTCCCAAGCACTCTGTTTAGTGACCACTTCTTCCTTTCTCTCAGTTTTAGGTGGGCGAGTTCCCCCAGAGGCTTATTTGCTGTGCAGTTCCACCAGAGAATCTTGGGTTCCCACTGTCCTCTATGGCCTCCTGCAAACCAGATTCTTACGATTTCTGCTCTGATATTGAGCCCTCTTTCACCTTCCAATCCTTTAATGTCTGATGATGCTGTGCTTCTTCCATGTGCACTTAGTTAACATCACGCTTAGATGGCCGCTTGTTTGCAAACTTCTATGATGCCAGATGCTATATTATCTGATAACCAGGCACTATCTAAATCAGTGGTTCTCAACCTTCCTAATGTTGTGACCCTTCAATACAGTTCCTCATGTTGTGGTGACCCCAACAATAAAATTATTTTCCTTGCTACTTCATAACTGTAATTTGCTACTGTTATGAATCGAACAACCCCTGTGAAGAAATCATCTGCCCCCTTCCCGCCCAAAAGGGTAGCGACTCACAAGTTTAGAACTGTTGATGAAAATAATTTTATCCTTTTTGATATAGCACCTGTATCTTCTGAAGGTGAGTATTGAGCAGGACCCTGATGTAAGAACTAATTATTCTTAAAATGGAGCTAGAATTTAGTTAGAGCCTAAAACCCATTCCTGGATCTTTGTCCTTTCCTTTTGCTTTTAATTTGCTGAAACTTTGGAGTCAGATCATTCTATAATTCAATCACATCATACAGAATTGATTATTCTCAAATAGGGGAGGGTGACCTCGCACCTCTGAGGTTCACAGTAATAAGAACAAGCATAAGCAAAATATAATAGAAGTACCATCACATGATTGCTGGCATACATATTTTAATACAGAATGTTGAGGTAGCAAGAACTTATTTGTCCAGCAATCAACGGTACACTGCTCTTGTTATAAGTCTTCTGCCCCCTCAGAAACCATATCAATTTTTGCCTTAAGTTAACATGTGTCTAAGGTAGACTCCAGTACACCCTGTGGATGTCCTTTACTCTGTCTTGCTGATGCAGCCCGTACAGCATGTCGAGAGCCCCGAAGGTCCGGAATCCATGTCCCAACATTGTACGGTACCTGGGCTGGGTTCCTAGAATACACCCAGACACCCTAGTTCAATTTTGCTTACCTGATGAACGTCATTAAAATATTTCTCACCTTATGTTCCCCAAGATATCTTCAGTCTCTTCTTTCCACATCTGGAGGTCAGCACTCCCTCTCACCCTCAACAGATACGCACCTATATTTTCCAAAGTTGACTCTTCCCTCTCCCCTCTGCATTGCCCCTGCCAGTAAGCCCCATCTGTCTGACAAGGCCGCCTCCCTCACCAGGGACCTCACCCCAGATCCACATGACTACAACTCAGCAGACAACATGTCTCCCTCTCCCCCAACCATTTGATCCCAACTGTGATGAGGTGCCCTCTGGCCAAGTGACCTCCAGTACATATACTGAAGCAGATGACGTGTAGTTCATTGACATTAGTTCGGCTCTTCATCAGACAAGTTATCCTTTTGTGCTTGGTTAGCCAGTCAGCGTGCTACCTTCTAGGTATCTCAACAACTTGAGGTATCATTTCATTGCTTTTTTTAGAGATGTGTAGTATTCAATTGTGTGTATATATCAGTTTTGGGAGTTTTTTAACCACTCTCCGATTCATGGGAATTTGGACTTTTTCCAGTTTCTTTCTATTGTGAAATTCTCTGCGATGAACATGGTGGAGTGAACATCTGCTCATGATCTATCTCTTATTTCTTTGGAGTATATACTCAGTAATAGAATTGTTGATTCATATGGTAGTTCAATTTCCATTTGTTTTAAGTATTACCATATTATTTTCCACAGTGATTGTGTTTGCCAAATAGTTTTTTGAAGATGTGTCATAGCAAATTTCCTGGTAAATGCTTGAATGAAACCTCTCAAATTTTTGCTCGATCTACATCATTCTCTTATTTTCTGCAACCTTCCAAGTGTTGAGATTTGTTATTGTTTTTTGATTTTGAGTACATTCTTTTGTTGTTATTTCAGTTTGGTATTTATATAAAGATTACTCACATTTTAAAAACATATAGAAATGTACTAGATATTATCATTTAGATTTTTAAAGTTTTATTTACAAATAATTCACATATCATATATTTTGATAGTTTAAACATGTTTTTAAAGTATTTGCCATCATCAACACAATTAATTTTGGAAGTCTTCTTCTTTATTGAACTCATGGAAGAACTGCCCATGTGTGACTGTAACCTTACTGGAGTAGAAAAGCTTCTCTCTCTTCCTGAGCATCTAACACTGAAATTGTTTTATAGTTGTTCTAACTCTTTTATTACTTCTGCATTCTCCCCAAGACCTCCTGCCAGAACTGCAAGAACCTAGTAATCCAGTTAAGTCCTGACTCAATCACAGATAGGCTAGATCTCTGTTTTCATAAGTATCATGCCAGAATTAGGGAAGTACTTAGTTTCCACTTAGACAATTGAGAAATTTGAGATTATCACCTTTTAGGAGACTGAATCATATCATAAACAGTTCTTTACAAGTTTTAATTGACAAAGCTTACAAGGCTGTGGATATATCAGACCACTAATACTAAATCCTATAGTCAGTTCTTTGTCAGATCTACAACAAAAAGTTAGAAGCCACATTCTTCCTTTTCAAACTATAAACTCAATTTTATATTTGGAAGTTTTATAGCAAAACCCTTACTTGAGGACTTTACTTTTTCAAAAAAGAATCAAATAAATAACAAAATAACATTAAAAAGCAAAAAAAAAAAATGATAAAATATGATGCTGAATACATGTATGGAAAATTGAGACCAAAATAACTGACTTAAAAGAACAACATTACCAGTCAATTGTAGGTGTATTATTCTTCCCTAGGTGTAACATCAAGAGGATCGCTAGGAACAAAAATATGGTATTGATCCAGCCATTTTCTTCTGTAGATACCTAAACTATTTGACTGCCTCCTTAAAGTCAAAGAACATTTTCATAGCTGACAAATTTTTCTTTTAGAATAAACTACCATGCTAGTACTATGCATATTAAGTTTATGCCAGTGGCATCAATAGAAGCAGAATTATGAACCTCTGGGAGTATAAATTTAATGGAAATCCTGACAGTTTCCTATCTTTTACCAAGAAAGTGCTGTCAATGGTAGACGGCACTCTCCGTGTAATGCTGATGAGTTCAACTCTGTACAGAAATTTAATAGCAAAATGTGCTCATGCTGACAAATTGTAAACCTGGCTTATGTAGTCTATACCAACATAATGTAGTTCAGACTATAGAATAGACTAAGAACAATAACTTTTTTATAAAGAATAAATAAATCACTGTGTCTAGTAATTCTCAACTACTCACATGAAATGTATATATCATGTTTAATACTAAACATACAATAATATTTTTTCTCTTTTAAGCTAATTTATATAATATTGAGCAATTGTCACACTATGAAGTGCATATATAATACATAATTTTATAAAATTTAATAAATTCCCATTTCAATTTTGTGAGAAATAATTCTTGATCAAATTTATTTTCCAAAGATTGAAACTCTGTGGGTCATATATGCTTTAAATTTCTGATAAAACTATAGTTATTTTCTTGTTATATTTTAATTTGATTTTGTGGATTATACAGTAATAAATCTGAAGGTTAGAGTTTTAATAGTTTAATTTTTTAATACTTAACTAGTGATAGAAGTAAAACCTAAAAATATCCCCTTGTGTTTTTTATCAGTTACATCAAGTCAGTTGTAACTCATAGCAACACTGTCCAACATAACAGAGGTGGGTTCAATTTCTGTGCCATCCAGACAGGCTTTTCTAATTTGGAGTCTGTTGTAGTAGCCACAGTATGAGGCCAACTTGTTCAAGGTCATCTCCATTCTGGCTGACACTCTTCATTACCAAGCATCATGTTTTTT
The DNA here is from genome assembly GCA_004026705.1 of Nesogale talazaci. NCBI lineage: Eukaryota > Metazoa > Chordata > Mammalia > Afrosoricida > Tenrecidae > Nesogale > Nesogale talazaci. The sequence goes on from PVJH01010422.1 coordinate 10,414, forward strand.
TGCCCCCCAAGGACAGATCCCTCCTAACCTCATGCACAAATATGAGACAAAGTCTAGCCATCCTTGCTTCCCAGGTTATTTCAGGTGCATTTCTTCCGAGAAATAGTTGTTCATTCTCTTGTGATCCTATGGTATATTAAATATTCTCTGCTAACATCATAATTTATAAAAACAACAAAATAAAATCAGTTCTTTCTAACTTTCCCTTTTCCTTGTCCAGCTTTTTAAAAAATCATTTTATTGGACCTTACGCAATTCTTATCATGATCAATATATACACCAGTTGTATGCAGCACATATTTGCACATTTGTTACCAGTATCATTGTCGAGGCATCCCCCTTCCACTTAGGCCCCCAGTATCAGCTCCCCGTATTTCCCCACCCTCCCTCCTCCCTGTCCCCCATGAACCCTTAATAATTTACAAATTATCATTATTTTGTCATATCATACACTGTCTAATGTGTTCCTTCACCCACTTCCCTGTTGTCTGTACCTCAGGGAGGAAGTTATATGTAGAACCCTACAATTGGTTGCCCTTTCTACTTCACCTTCCCTGCACCCTCCATGCCTGGCTATCAATAGATGTAGCATCTGCAGACTTAAAGGCTTGAAAGTAAATAAGCAGCTATCTAGTTCAGAAACATCAAAGCCTCTATGGAAGAAGCACACCAGCTTGTGTGACCACAAGGTATCAAAGGAATCAATTATCAGTCTTCAAAGAACTAAAAATCATAATATTGCATGCCCACCTGCCTGATATGATCACTGATGACAAATGTGTGCATAAACAAATTTTGTGAAGTAAGTTGATGGTGCCAGGCTATCCAAAGATATAGCATCTGGGGTTTTTAAAGTCTTGAAAGTAAACAAGAGACCATCTAGCTGAGAATAATCAGAGCCCACATGGAAGAAGCTCACCAGTCTGTGTAACCACAAGGTGTCGAAGGGATCAGATATCAGGCATCAAAGAACTAAAAATTATGTCATTACAAATGAGGGAGAGTAAGGATTGAGTACCCAAAGCCCATCAATAGGCGAAGTGAAATCCCCCTCCAGAGTGGTTGCATGGAGGAGATAAGTCAGTCAAGGTACAGTGCAGCCACAACAAAATATGCAACCTTCTAGTTCTTAAATGCTTTCTCCCACCCACTATCATGATCCCAATTCTAGCTAGACAAATCCAGCTAGACCAGGGGATGTACACTGGTACAGATAGGAGCTGGAAACATGGGGAATTCAGGACAGATGATCCCTTCAGGACCAGTAGTGAGAGTGGTGATACCTTGTCTAGCTTTTGTGGTAATTGAAAATATGATGACTTTAGTAAGGAACGTCTTAGTAATCCAATGAAGTCTTTGATTTTCAAAACTTAAAACAGATCTCCCTATGGGGAGATATAACCATAAGTTAATCATGGGAAGTTCTGCTCAGGAAATACTAAAGAGTTCCATTAGAAGTGATATCCTGTACTTGCTTAAAGTGATAAATTCAACTTAAACACTAATTAGAACCAAGTTTCTTAAAGTGAGACAGAAGCAGTGCCTGCTGTACGACTCCCTTTGACCTTTAACCAATGGAATAAACCACTTCTGTGAGCACTCAGACATTACCTTGTTGACTTCTAGAGGCACTGGTGAGTATCAGATCACATCATTCGCTTGGTGTTACCTACTCAAATCTCAAGCTACGTCTTTTGGTAAATTTCTTCCTTTTCTCCTCCTTTCTTGATTTATTTTCATTGCCCTTCCCACTAACATAACACACCATTTCCAGAGAGCACACATACACACACAATAAAACTACCAAAACTGTAGAGATTGCCACCACACACAAAGTGACTTTCATTTTTTTATTTCCTTCTCTTCTTTGGATTTTTGTTCATATCTAGATCAAGTTCATAAGTCCAGTGCTAGCACATGTTTCTGATACCAATCAATAAAGCCCTCTTCAGACTCATGAAACATGTGTAACAATGCCAAATGCAGGAAGATCCCAGAACAGTGGTTGGGAAGTCTTGCGGATCCAGTGGCACTGTAAGTATCTCAGCAATTGCAGGAGTCTTATTGTGGTTTTGTCATGTCCAGGGCTCTTGCTCCAATCAGCATAGGTCCATGTTTCCTGTCAATAGAGCATATCTCAGGGAGTAAAGAGAGAGAAAGTTTCTCCTGACTCTAAGGAGGAAATACAAGAATTTCCGAAATCCTCAGTGGAAGACTATAGATTGACAGAGTAAACGCCACCCCTTCACTCCTAATCATTCCAAATCCCAAATTGACACCAGATTATATAGCTACCACACAAATGGATAAATAAAGTATGGTACAACTTAATACTGGACTATTATTCCACTATAAGGTGAATGAAATACTGAATCTCAAAATTGCTATCGCAATCTGAAAGAAGCAAATACATAAGACCATGTGTTATTCCGGGTAGACTAGAGGAACAAATTCAAGGACCTGCATATCAATATATGGAAAGGGTTTATATACAAAAGGAATGAGATGTGGTGAAAGCATCCCAGCCCAGTCCAGTTCAAAGTCATAAATCCGATATTAACCCATATGCCCGAAATCAGTCTACAAAGTCTCCTTCTGTGACTCATGAAGTCACAGGTCAGTGGGTGCAGAATCCCGGCGCTGGCAGGGGTCTCCCCATGGCTCCTCGCTTCCAGGGCTCAGGGTCCATCAACAGCATGCTGCTCCAGCTTCAGAAGTTTGGGTCCATCAAGGCAAAGCTGTGTGGTCTCTCTGCTGGCTCCTCCAGCTCCTCAGACGCTGCCATCTTGTCTTTTCTGTGACTAATTGCCTCTGAGTCTAACTCCCAACAACTGGGGAAGATAGCTTCTCATCTTCACAAGGGAAATATCGCGAAATTTCCCAGAAGCCTCAGGAGAAGCCATGCCCACATAGAGGCCTCATTAGCTACTCAATGGCTATCTCCAGATTAACAGGCTAGAGTCCATCCCTACATTTCAATCATAAAATTAACATAAGCACATGACTGCCACAGACCACATGCTGATTCATTCCGTTTATATATCATGTCCAAAACAGACAAATCTATAGAGAAAAAATGACTAGTGGCTTATTGATGGAAAGGGTATAAATTTTCTTTTGAAAATGATGCAGTAATACTAAAATCATGATTGTCATTGAAACAAATGTGAATATAATAAAACACAATATGTTGCATAACTTAATAACAAGGTGAATCATTTAGCATCTGAATTATATCTCAAAAAATAAATTTAGTGCCCATGGTGTGTTGGAATGAAATATCTTAATATGGCTCTTCTATCCAAGTTTCTTTTTTTTTTTTTTCATTTTGATTATTTGGGGGGCATCACTGCCCTCTGGTGGTCGTGGGCGCTACCCAGCGCTGCTCCTGAGAGCTGCCACTGGATTTGAACCACCAAGCCCGCGGGCTGCAGCTCCGCACTCAACCACTTACGCCACTGGGGCTCAGCCCCCCAAGTTTCTTTAACTTCCACCAAATTATTAAGTGTAAGCACGTAAATGGCTTCACCTTTTGATGTTTTTAAATAAAAGTTTTGATTGATTTCACAACAAATATTTTACTTGTCTTTAGTTTGTGTGAATGTACTTATATATATATTATACATGTATAATCTCTCATCCATGTCTCTTGCTCTCAGTGTTGCACTTTGCTGTACATAGGTGCCTGATGAGTGAAAATTGGTGTGAAACCTTGCAACAACAATACACAAAATGGCACCCTAGTGGCACAGGGTTTAAATCATCAGCTGTTAAACTTAAAGATCAGTGGCTCAAACCCACCAATAGCTCCCTTAAAAAAGTGCAGCAATCTGTTTCCATAAATAAAGTCTTGAAAAAATATAGATTTGAAAACCATATAGGGCAGTTCTGCTCTATACTATAAAGTCATTATTAGTCAGAATTGACTCAACATCCTTGTATTTATGCAAAAATACTTATTCATATAAAGGAATATTATGTGCATATATATTCCAAATGTAAGGTTGAAAAACTCTAGCCCTCTTCCATCTTATAATTAGTAAGCAAGGTAAGGTTTGGTCATTCAGTAATGAAAAATGAATTGTGATACTTGAGATCAAGATGAAGTTGTGTGAACAAAACACGGGAACCTGGATGGTTTAAAATCAAGAAAGGAGTACTTAATGTTTATATCCTCTTTTTTTTTTTTAATTTTTTTTAATTTAATTTAATTTTTTATTTTAGGCATCACTGCCCTCAGGTGGTGGGAGTAGGAGGCCCAGCCTTTGCGCCTGGGAGCCGTAATTGAACCTCCATCCCAGTGGGCCGCAGTCCCGCGGACAACCACTACGCCACCGGGGCTCAGCCCCTATATCCTCTTTTTATACTTATTCAATATGCATGCGGACTAAATCATCAAAAATGCTGGTTTATATGGCATCCGGATCAGAGGAACGCTTGATATCAAGCTGTGATATGCAGATGACATAATCCTTCTTGCTGAAAGTGAGGAGTACTTCACTCACGTGTGATGAAGATCAGGGATTGCAGCCTTTGATATGGATTACAACACAGTCTAAAGAGACTGAGATCTTCACAACCTCACAACTCCATTTCATGATAATTGGAGAAGAGGTTGAAGTCTCGGGATTTTGTCTTACTTGAATCCACAATCAGTGCTCAGACAAGCAGCAATCAAGAGATCAAAAGATGATTTGCATTAGGGAGCTGCTGCACCAGAACATTTTAATATTATTGAAAAGCAAGGATACTCACCTGAGGATGAAAGTGCATCTGCTCCAGTCCTTGGTCTTTTCCATTGCCTCATATGCATATGAAAGTTAGACATTGAATAAGGAATACAGAAGAAGAGTGGATGGCTGGGGATGTGGTGGGTGGCACAGCATCTATGAACTGCCAAAGAACAAGCTGTCTGTCTTGCAAGATTGGCACAAGTTTCCTTCAAGGGAAGGATGACAAGACTTTGTCTTATATCCTTTGAACATATTGTTAGGAGAGACCAGTACCTGGAGAAGATACCACGCTTGGTAAAAGGGCAGGAGCAATGAAAAAAAGGAAGGTCCTCAAGGAAAAAGATTGGCACTGTAGCTGCCATAATGGGCGAAGGCCCAGGAACAACGGTGAGAATGGAGCAAGGCCAGGCAGTGTGTGGTGCTGTTTTGGGAAGGGTTGCAGTGGGTTGTTAACTGATTGGAGGGTACCTAGCAACCAGACTTCAGACAGTGTTATGTTTTATAGCCACAGAACCAGCATTGTTAAAAATAAGTCCGGAGTCTTCTCTTACCCATGGCTGAAATGTAAAGCCACTTGAAAAATCTATTTATATTTTTGAAATGGTCTTTGAATCTCTTGAGTTATAATTTAATTGTAGACCCCCAGGACTCATGTGACAAATTCAAATTCCCCTATTTGTGAATATGACTTTGTATGGGGAATTAGGTTTTGCTTTTACTGTTTGTAATGAATGTGTTAGTCCCTTGCTGCTCCGGTCAGAGCGCTGGTGGGTAGCACTTGTATGTTGGGCTGCTGACCACAAATTCCAAAGTTAAAAACAACCAGATGCCGCCTGGGAGAAAATGAGCTTTCTACTTCCTTTGAGCTGTAATCAAGGAAGCCCATGGGGGACAGTTCCACCTGGTCCTTGGTCGGCATCAAGTGGATAGCAGAAAGTTTAAATCCTATGGAGTGGTGACTTAGAAAATAAGAGAGCAAACCTTCAGAGACACAGTAGGAAGAGAGAACCAATGTGAAGATATATCCATATTTTTTAAAAGCTGCAGGAGGTATTTTAGAATGGACATAGAAATAATAGCATTCTATCAATATAGTGAATTTAAATTTCTTATTTTATGTACTGTGAGAAGATAAATTTCAGTTATTTAAAATCATCTACTTTGAAAATTTTGTTATGGAAGTAATAGGAAACTAAAACATGGAATAGCATGGGTTTTAAGACAATTTTTTTAATACCTTGAAGCATTACATTTTTCCCTTTACAATTTTTTCATAGAACGCATGATTGTTTCCATTTTTAGTATATTACCACTGGTGGAGTGATTTTCCTTTCGAATGTTGGTGTAGGGTAATGAGCACTTAAATCTTAGTAATCATTTTTAGAAGGTACTTTAATTATCTAGCAACTCTTATCTATAATATTTCTAAGGGTATTATAATCTTAACATTCAAGATGAAAATGTGAATCCATCATAATATTTCATGTATTTCTCATTAGAGTGACATGTTTCTTACTAAATTGTTCTCTTCTCTTGACAAAAAAAATGTTTAAAAATTAGAATTGTGTGGCCTCTGCTTTCTTACCCAAACCTTAGACCAGATTCCTTCTCAATGCCAGCTAGATTTCTGCCCCAGGAGTCGCAGCTCAAGGCCCATAACTAACCTGACTTGGCCAGCAGAAGCTTCATGGTTTCAAAACCAGTCCCCTCCATAAATTGAATCAGTAGCCTGGTTGGGATCCCACTATTTTCACATTACAGGTTATGCTTACTTGTGGGTAAACAGTTTAATAGAGAGAAACAGAAATATAACTTTGTTTTCCATGTAAATGCAAAATAAGTTGCCAATAAATAGTAGCTAATTAATTCACTATGACTTTTCATTTATTGTCTCACTGAATATTTTAGTCAAACCCTAGAATTACTCATTTATGAGAAAATAATGTTAACATAATTTCAAAAGATTAGAGTATTCTAGCTCACAGTGATACTACCCCAAAATAAGAGAACTAAAGTCCTTATGCCTTACAAATGTATTTAGAAAGCTCAATTCTCCAAAGAGTAAGTACAACATCATTCAGTTCTAGCTAAAAACAGGGAACTAAGATAGCTGATACATTTTGCCACTATTTATCATAAAACAAGTGCCCCTGGAAGTTCTATGAGTTAAAACATTGGGCTGCTAATTCTAAGTCCAACACTGTTGAAATACAACAACAGCTCTGAGACAGGAAAAAAGAGACATCATGCTTGGTAAAGCAGAAAAGCATGAGAAAGTGGAAGCTTGTTGGTGAGATGGATTTACACAGTGACTGCAACAATGGGCAAGGCAATATTTTGTTCTGCTGTACATGGGACTCTGTGAGTCACAACCAACTTGATGGCACCTAACAAATAACAACCAGGCTGTGTAATGCTTATAAAGTGTAAAATACAGTTCTTAAATTCTGATGATGGGTGATTAAATGGAGCTGTGGTGTTTGAGATCATGAGAAAGTGATCCAAAAATTACAACGAGAAATGAGGTAACTGGCATGTACTCTCCTGTGGCAGGTGAGATGGATAATTGGGAACCAGCTCACTTCTTTCAGGTCAATTCCAATTCATGGTGATCCTATCCAGGGTTTCTAGGGATGTATATCTTTTGAAATTTTATTTTGTAATCATTTTATTGGGGTCTTATAAAAATCCATGGACAAAAAAATGAGGCTAATTTACTTTAAAGGTGATGAAATATGAGTTCTAAGAAAAAGAATGGAATTACTATTGTCTGTGACCATACCACCCTGACCATGCCTGATCTCATCTGATTTCAAAGAATAATACTGTCCACTACCATCTAATACATTCTGGCACATAGTAGTACTACAGGACAGAGTAGTAATACTTCATAAACTTGTGACACTGTAAATCTTTTGTTTTTTGTTTTTGTTTTTGGGCATCATTGCCCTCTGGTGGTGGGAGTAGGAGGCCCAGCCTTTGCTCCATGGAGCTGGAATTGAACCTCCAACCCAGTGGACCACAGTCTCGTGCACAACCACTACGCCACTGGGGCTCATCTGATACTCTAAATCTTTACAGAAAGAGTTAACCTCGGTTTTATTTTACAAAATGTTTTTAGATTCTTTTGAGCAAAATCAAATTAAACTTTTCTTGAACAGATATTCACACTAGGTCTATTGCATACTTTCATTTCCAATATGAATAAAATAGAAACAAGTGTGAAATCCAGAATACTTCATTGTGCCCAGAGTCAGCAAAGTTGCATGTAGGGTTTGTATACTTTAACCATGATTACTTAGTCTAAATGGATATATTATTCAAAAAATAATAAAACTATATTTACATTTGACGTGATAAAAATAAAAGCAAATTGCACTGACTTGATTTTCAGAACAAAATAATAGTATTGGTGCCAAACAGTAGTGGTCTGCTAGCAATTATTGCCTATACCTGAATCCTATCACCCTATAGACATCTTCTCCTAGGATTCTTTAACCAGACCCATTAGGAGAAAAGAAAACCATTCAGCTGAGTTTCTTCTTTGCCCCATTTATTTAAGCATACAGCTATCTATGAAAATTTGCAAGTTGGTAATTTTATGCCTTTATTTATAATTTTGATTATCCACTTTTTAAATTGCTTACTCCTATGAGCCCCATACCCAGCGGAGACAAGTATGTTCTTTAATTCAAATAACCTTCATTCCAGATAGAACTTTGGTGACCTGAAATCCAGGATAAAATAGACCATCCATCAGAAGCACAGCACTGTCCCTCTACTCACAGGACCTACACTTTTCTCTCTGCATTGGGCTGGATTCTGATCAAGTCAACATTAGCCACAGTTACATCAAATGTAAATCCGTAGCAGGTTTGGGAGTCCATTCATCTCCCTGGACTTCATATCATCTGGATCCTTCAGACCTAGCACTCCGGCAGTGTCATTCCTATATTCTCAGTGTGTTAATCTGGGTAGATGAGAGAAACAAATCCATAGAAACTCATATGTGTATAATAGAGAGTTTTATATAAAGAATAATTGTACATTAAGAAAATGTTTCAATACAGTCCAGTCCAAGCCCATAAGTCTGATTCCAATCTATAAAGTCCTCTGCAGACTCACAAAACACATGCAATGACTCCGAATGCAGGGGATCACAGGTCAGTGGACAGAAAGTCTTTTGATCTTGTCGTGGTGGAGCTCAGCAGTGGCAGAGGTCTCCATGTGGCTTCTCCAGCTAAGGGGACTGGCATAGTTCCATGTATCTTGGCAGTAGTGTCTTCCGAAAGAGAGAGCAGAGAGAGAGAAAAGTGTCTCCCGCCTTCAAGGAGGAAATTCTGGAGTTTCCAGGATTCTCAGGAGAAGGCCATACTCACACAGAGGCCTAATTGGTCATATCTTGATTGACATGCTAGACTCCAGCCCTTAACTCATAATCCTCTCTAATTGACACCATATTGTGGAGAGTGCACTCAGGTTCTGCATGTTTGTCAATAATACTCTATCCTCTCCTATCTGTTGTTTTTGTGGAACAAGTCAACTGGTACCAGTGGCCAAATTCAGCCCATCTCTTTATTACTGCATTTTCCACATATCTTTTCAATAAGTGAATCAGGTATCCACTGATTGTTTTTAACTTTCAGCCCTAGAATGGGTTTTTCTCTGATGGGTACAGATTTTGTCAACCTAGGCACATCTGCCAGCAAAGTACATGCTCAAAAGTTAAAAAGTCTAACAGTCACAATTATTTTCTTAGTCTTTCCTTGAGTATTTGTGTGTATATCTGTATCTTTCAAATGCAAACAATCTTATGCCAGAAGTTTTGAGTGGGCTAACCTTTTCCATGTCTACTTAGTTTATATTGACAGAAACAAAAACCTCTTGTTTCTGGACAATTGCTTGCTCTCCTTTTAGAAAATCTAATAAACTATATAGGCTGAAAGGAAACTTAAATCTTCTCTAATAATTATTTCAAAAATGTATATATTACACATTGATGTCTATAACACAGATAACACTATATAATCCTAGTACAGTCACCAAAACAAATAAGGTTTAACATAACCCCTTTAAAAAATATCTGTCAATACTGTCTTCTCTAAACTAACACATTCATATGCATATTTTGCTGTACGCCTGACAGAGTGAATCCAGTGGGCCAGTCTCTTCCTAACAATCTTGTTTGCACAGTCTGCTTTTGCACCAGAGCGCTACAAAAATTATGTCCTCCCCCCCTTCAGTTGCATTTTACACCATTGGCGAATCAAAAGTTTCACTCCCCATGCCTTTTCCTTTTTTCTCTTTCAAAGTCTGCTGCTTCCATGAGTTTGGAGCCATTGCAATGGATTCCACCTCAGACACCAAATGAGTACACCAAAATGAAGGCAATGTCAGACTGCCTCCAGTTACACAAGAGAGAGGGGGGTGCCATAGGCACACAATTGCCATAGGCAGAGGTCAGGCATGCTGTCACTATTCACTGTTATCATTTGTTCCTTTAGAAACTGCCTCTCAGTACAAATGTATTAAGACTAGATTTGTGTCAGTCCAGGTAGACTAGAGGAACAAATTTCACAGACACGCATATAGGTATAAGGAAAGGGTTTATATACAAAAGAAATGTGACACTGAGAAGGCATCCCAATCCAGTCCAGTGCAAAGTCATAAGTCCAATATTAACCCATATGCCTGCAATCAGTCTATAGAGTCTGCTTCCGAATCAGGAAGTCACAGGTCAGTGGGTGCAGAATTCTGGCGCTGGCAGGGGTCTCCACATGGCTCCTCGCTTCCAGGGCTCAGGTCCATCAACAGCATGCCACTACAGCTTCAGAGGTCTGTCTTCATCAGGGCAAAGCCATGTGGTCTCTCCGCTGGCTCCTCCAACTTCTCAGATGCTGTCAGCTTGCCTGTGATTAATCGTCTCTGAAACTAACTCCCCACAACTGGGGAAGATAGCTTCTCATCTTCACGAGGGAAATACCGTGAGATTTCCTAGGAGTCTCAGGTGAAAGCCATGCCACACAGAGGCCTCATCAGCTACTCAATGACTTTCTCCTGATTAACAGGCCAGACTCCACCCCTACATTTCAGTTATAAAATTAACATAAGCACATGACTGCCACAAGATTACCTTGAGAAACAAAACAAGATCACATGTATACGCATGAGAAACACATCTATACCAAGAAAGTGGCCTGTGCTGGCTCAGAACGGGCAAATGCAGTGCAACTTCTGCTCTTGAGACAGATGCTAGCTGGTGACCTTTCCTGATGAAGGCAGCTGCCAACCAATGAACTATGAAAATGGAACAGGTGGCCAAAAGACCATGTGCCAGTGGCAATGGAATTGAGTGTATTCCATTGCATGGAAAACGTGGGGACTAGGAACAGTTATCAAGTGTTGATAGGACACTTGGTTATCAGTCTAAATAATTTCAGAGAAAATAAGGTGAAGAAATCAGTCCAGTGGCAGGCGGAATAGAAGGAGGGATCTTCTCATTCCTTTATAATCATCCAGCAGGCATATCGCCATGGAAAAGCCATCATGCTATATCTTGAGTGAGAGTGTGCCAGAGCGATAGAAGATCTAACTATGACAAGGACCAAGGTAGGCCTAAGCCAAGCCATGGTATTTGCAGTTATCTTATGTGTATGTGAAAATTGACAATGAGCAAGGAAGTCTATGAAGGAATTGATGCATTTAAAGTTTGACAATCCTTAAGAATATAAAAAATACCATATATTTCCAAATGAACAAACAAATCTGTCTTGCGGGAAATATAGCCAGAACGCTCTTTAGAAGAGAAGATGATGAAACCTTGTCTCACAAACTTTGCCCATGTCAGGTGAAATAAATTGCTGGAAAAATACATCATTCATGGACAAGTAGAATGATTATAAAAGAGCTAGACCATTAATGAGATGGATTGACGTAAACTCAATAGTGAGGATGGCTTAAGACTGGGCAATATTTCATTTTATCATACTTATGATTGCTATGAGTTACAACAAATTCAACTGTACCCCCTCAAAAAAACTTAAAAGCATAGATAGAAGACTAAAAAGAAATGAAAATTTTAAAATAAATAATAGCACAACTGCATGGTGTTGAGTAATTAACTTATTTTATGGCCAGAAATCTTCTTTAGGGTGGATATGTGTCCTCAAACACTAAAATGTATTTAGACAAATGATATGTCCATACATGTAGGATTATAATAAGATTTTTCCCCAATGCAGTCTCCTCAAAAGATTTGCAAAACTTTAGAAGTTATTTGCCAGCTCTTGGTGGGAGATCAGATGCCTTGATATATTCTCCCCGAAGGCTCCAGCTTTCCAGTTGACAATGTTTGTCCCAGCAAAAGGAAGGTCTGCCTCCCTGCTTTTTGGATAATGGGTCACTTTCTCTGACTGCTTTGGCTAAGTTAAGTCTTCAGCTCAAAGACAATAAAAGTTAGGACAGCATCATGAGTCTGGAGTCCAGCCCATCTTGTCACATGTGTGCCCCCAACACCTCCCTTTCCTGTTGCATGTGGCCCTCTCCCTCATTATTGTGGTACCGATAGTATATTCCTTTCTTGTGACATATGTTCTTACCAGTAATTAGGGTGCTTGCACATTTCCAAAAGATTTAAAAGCCTGGGTTAGCAATAAACCTTTCTCTTTCTCCATGTGGACCACCAAGTGGGACTGAGGTGAGCATGCTACCATGAAATGTGTCTGACTCCATTATTTCTATCTCTCATATTTTCTATGACTTTGCTATAATCTTTACTTACTACAGCTGTACAATTGCACCTACTGGACCCAAGATGGTGTGTTAGGGACTGGCTCCCCTGGCACATACATGTTTTGAAATCATAGACTCTTATTATAAATCATTGTTATCCACCTGCTTTGAAAGCAAAAATGTGAAATCGTCTACATTATATAAACTTAATGAGTACTCATAGAAACACTTTTAAATATAAACTAGTATTACACAACAACTTCAGTTTTATTATTTTACAAGTTTTACAGCTGCAATGCTTTAAGAAATATATATATTTTGAGTACTAATTTTTCTTCCATTTTCAATATTCCCTAAGAGTTAGAGAGCTATGTAGTATGTTTATGCTACCCTTTTATTAGAAATAACTCCAGAAAAATCCTATATATGATAAAAGAATGAAAAATATTTCTAACATTTATTTTACCCTTTCATCAAGCTTATTTCAAAGCAGAGACTGTCTATGCAAGACTGTGTCTATATGAGCTAAATGTTGCATTTGCTCAGTGCATGGTCACTGGTTGAAGAAAAATGATTTTGTCTGATTCCTCAAAGAGGTACAAGCTCAGAAACCTTTAAAACAGTTACATGGATATTTCATCTTATGGTATCAAAATATTGCTATCTATTCAATATCAGTAAATTTAGTATGGTTTTTCTGTATCATACAGCTGTCACTCAATTTTGAATCAAAACCTAGATCGCTGCCTAGAAAGAAAACATTGTCCAGTGCATGATATATTAGTTAATAAAATACATTTAATAATTTGAAATTTGAGCTTTATGCTGACTTAAGTTCTAATACGATTCTTACCCTTATGGTGAAAAATGAAAAAAAAAATACCCCTCAAACCCCCAAACTTGACTTTTAAGACAATTAGGAGTGACAAGATTATATTAGCATTTGAATATAAATGACAAAGAAGAAATTAATAGTGGACAAGCATTGAGCAAAAATAAATAAAACATTTATCATAAGAATAAGAAAATGAATAAAATATCAGCAAAGGAAAATAAACAGAAGAACAGAAATATGATCTGTGTGGCAGTCGTGTGCTTATGCTAATTTTATGATTGAAATATAGGGGTGGAGTCTAGTTGTTGGGAGTTAGTTTCAGAGATGATGAATCACGGACAAGACAAGATGGCAGCATCCAAGAAGCTGCAGAAGCTGGAGGAGAGGCCACCTGGCTATGCCCTGATGGAATCAGATCTCTGAAGCTGGGGAGGCCACGTGGGGACTCCTGCCAGCGATGAGTTGCTTCTGCCACCACTGAATGCTGCTGATGGACCCTGAGCCCTGGAAGTGAGGAGCCATGTGGAGAACCCTGCCAGCACTGGGATTCTGCACCCACTGGTCTGTGACTTCATGAGTCAGAAGGACACTTTATAGACTAATTTCAGGCATATGGGTTAATACCGGACTTATGACTTTGAACTGAACTGGGCTGGGATGCTTTCTGTGTTCCATTCCTTCTGTATGTAAACTTATATCCATATGAGTGTCTATGAATTTGTTCCTCTAGTCTACCCGGACTAACACAATCTGGAAAGTGAAAAATAACTTTTCCTTCTTATTATTCATTACTCAGAATAAGTCTTGTTCTTATGCTCAGATTGGTACATGCTCCTCCCATTCATAAGGAGATTTTTTGTCAAGCATGTAGTAAGTAGCCTCCATCTTGTTTTTGTCTAGATGCCAATATTTTATTAAAATGCTTATTCACTTGCATTTTTTGCTTTTAGTTGTTATATAAAAAGCATGGTGTTGCAGTGGGTTAATCATTTGATTGTTAAGTACAAGATAAAGAGTTGAAACACACCATCTATTCCATGGGGAAAAGATATGGCTTTCTGTGTCCATAAAAATGAAAAACTTCAGAAATCCAAAAAGGATGTTCTATTATTGTCCTGTGGGGGCATAGTGAGTTTGAATCAACTTAATGACAGTGAGAGAGGTGAGCTCACATGTGTCTTGGTCTATCTATTAAGTTAAAATGTCCCAAATTCCTTGTTCTCTGGCAAGAAAGCTCCCAGTAATCCCACTCTCCACCTTATATTTACCCATGGTCCTTTTGTCTAGGAAGACCTGGGCATCTGCAAGACCCAACATGGAAAGCTGCAGCTATCCACCGCCTGCCAAGGAAGGCCTCCCTTGTCCCTGTGACCCAGCTGCAAAGGTAGGCCTTAGCCATCCTGGCATGCCAACAGGAAGTCCTCAGTCAGAAAATCAATAAGAACAAAGGCAATCAAAATAGAGCGTCCTAAAAGGAGAAAAAGAAGACAAAGACATATTATTAGAATAGTAGTAGTAGAGAAAACCGAAAATATTATTTCAGCCAGTGACAAGTCAATTTGAGAGCTTTCAAAGATCATTTCCAAGACTGCAATATAAAAGTAGCTATATTTTTTCTGTCATTTGACAAGTATGATTTATCTTAATATACTCAATTGTTATCTCTTAATATTTTTATCATACTTTATAAAGATACAATAAAACTTGTATCACAATATATCAAAATAGGTATTTGATATTTACTTCCTTAGAAATGTCACCTGAGCTTCAGATTCTTGTCTTCCTAAAACAAAGATGTACTTTGAAAGGCATAGGTGTGCTTTTCTCACATAGAGGTTTTATTGAGAATCATCCAGGGATTGAGAAACCACCACATGTGTGTGATCACTCACTCTCTCTCCCTTCTCTGCAAGCAAGCCATGGAGCCAACTCATAAATATACTCCCAGAAGAGAGAAGCAAACCAATGCTGCAGGGTTTTCTTCTGGGAAATAAAAGAGAATGGGCAGATTTGGCCCATAATCAGTCAAAATTGCCCCCTCTGCTTTCATGCCCTACAATAGTATCATTTACCCTTAGATATGTAATACTGAGCAAATTTATATTATGAAAATATTTAGAGGATATGTCCCTAAAATCATTGGTATATTTATTTTATCATTATATCTTTATAGTATTAAAATATAAATTCATGTACACACATTTATAAGTACCCTAAAATATCATACAATATGAGGGTAAGTAAAAATATAACTACAGTTCCAGTTCACATAGAACATTTCATTTCAAGCATTATCTGTTTCATTTCAAGTAAAACCTGCTAAAACATGTGTCTCTGATCAGTGCTTGACTGCAGACAAGTTCTTCCTGTTAGGCTGACTTATTATTCCAGCAATCCTGTGATGTCCATTCTCCTATATTTTGCTTATACTTTCATGTATTTCAGATGTGTGTCATCATTAGAGGTCACCCTCTTTAGTCTGTTGTATTTGTTTCTCTGTTTTGTTGTTGTTGTTGTTGTTTTGGGAAAAGAAACCCAGAGATACTGAGACAGGAGAAAGAACACATAACCAGGTGTTTGGGGGAAGGGCAATAAAGAGGGGCGGGGCAGCTAAAAAGGGAATGATGGCAAGAAGCCCAGGAACGAAACATGTGTTTGGAGACTGATTATGGAAGCAATTATACAATTATATTTGACTTGACTGAACTATAGAATGATATTACATGTACTACCTCCAAAGTTATAGCAACTTGAAAAGGGGAAGAAGTGAAGCTACAATTATAAACACTCAATTTGTAGAAGGTTCTGGAAAACAATGAGAACCCAATGAGAACCCCAAACCAATCTTTAGAGTTCTAATCAGATCGAGATGCTGGCAGATCTGCCCTAGTCAAAGGTGAGTCCCCCAAAATCTTACTATCAGGCAGAGACCATTGTCATCTTGATTTTACTGAACCTGACACATTACTTGGCTAGGTGACTTCTCTGTAGATAAGACCTAAATTTGTTCTGGGTGTAAGTATCCAGTTCCATCACAAAAATGTCTTCCCTGGCTTTTTGAATATTGATGGGGTCTTTTCCCTCTCATGAATTATTTGTATTTTTGCCTTTATACTAATGTGATTTTATCTTTATCACCTTTGTGCAACTTGTTTTTTGTTGGTTTTCTCAGCTGTGGAACCCAAGAGAAGTGGGTGAATAGTGATAATAACTGATACAAGGGTGGTGGGGGGTGCTGGTGTGTGAGGTGGGGGTCAGGGAGGGAGAGGATATTTGGGGACGAGATAAGGAAAATGGGATTGTGGAGAATGCACTAGTACTGACAGTGATTGCACAGTTCATTTTAAAGGTGATTTAACAGGGGTTGGGAGGATGTTCTAAGATGGAAGTGGTGGTGATTGAACAGTGCCCCTTGCTATCATCGAACGATTGAACTACTCGACTGTATGATAAGTAAATTTTGTGCCAATAAAATGGCTAAAAACAAAAGTGAATATAGTGATGGACAATGTATAAAAATGTGAGGTCTTCAATACTCATCAAAACATGATTATATCGGGAAAATGCTACTTAAATGCAAAACAACAACATATTGGTTTAAAAAATGATTATATATATGCAAAATGAATATTGTGCAATCATTAGAAAGCATATTATAGAAGAATAATTATGGAGACTGTGAAGAAGCTAAAAAACGTTTCTTGGTTTTTTTTTTTTTTTTTTGGCATCACTGCCTCTGCTGGTCGTGGGCGCTACCCAGAGCTGCTCCTGAGAGCCGCCACTAGATTTGAATCGCCAAGTCCATGCGCTGCAGTCCCGCACTCAACCACTTACGCCACTGGGGCTCAGCCCGGAACTAAAAAACTTTTAATAAAAAAGAAATATCTATTCTATATAATGTATTCCTTAATCACACTCATTATGCTTTTCATTTAGTAACTTGAATACAAAGACCCTCTCTATATTTTCATATATAAAGTGGAATGAAAAGTGTTGGTAGACGTATTTAAATAGTTTCTAATTCATGTGGAATTAGCAGAATGAGATTTGGCCTGGTTTGCTCCATTTCACCATGGTCCGTGTGAGCCTGTTGTTTCAGTCATTGGGTCAGTGCTGGGGTGAACTCTGCGTAAGTCAGCATTGACTTCATGACAACGAGGAAGGTGTTTTTCTTTTGGTGTACTGAATCCTAGGTGATTTTAAGCAATTTGTTGCAAATGTGATTGTATTTCCCTGAGCTCTCCTTTGTATGCCTAATTGAATGTCAGTGAATTGAAACTACTTAGTTTACAACAGCAAGTTTTCCAAGGGAGTTCTTCAGAAGCCTCTTGTCACCCATTGTTGCCAAGTACTCACAACTTTCTGTCTGGGAAAAACCTAGAGACTGTGAAAAACAAATAAATATTTATTCAGTTATCTATTGCAGATGGAGTTAGAAAAAAAAAAGGATTGTTGAGGTATATTGAAATAGACTCAATTCAATTCAATTTACTGATATTTCAAACACTTTACAAAGCCTGGGAATATAAAAATGAAAATACATGAACCAAATTCAAGAAATAGTATTCAATACATTGGTTTCAGGCAGTATAACATAGTGTAATGGTGTTCCTTGAAGTCTTCTCAGCTGTGTGCCGAGTTTTGATTGATGTGTAATGTGTATTTTTATTTTAAACTCTATATACCTATTTTTATGGCCATATCAGTCAGACTGAATGCTAAAATGTTTGCCGAGCCAGGTGTAATTTACTTTGAGTCAGAGATATGAGAGGAAGAATCAGATTAAATAGATGCCAAAGCAAAATGCAAGAATGTAATTTCATGAGAAGGTGTGAGATTTTTGAGGGTGGCAAACATTTTTTATAAGAACATAATATTTAACAGCAAACATTAAATCATACAGTAACTTTAGATTCTTTTTTAAAATCATTTTATTGGGGGCTCTTCTAGTGTAGACATTCTGAATTCTTGCTATATTATAAATATTTTGTAAAATTTGTCCTGAATTATTGGTAGTATTATTTTTAGCATTTTAATTATGTCATGTGCTACAACATTTTATGCAAAATTCATTTTAAGACTACCTTTGGAAGTCTACTTTCCATGAGAGGCTTTGCACTACTGTTCAGGTGGTCACAAGGATTTTTTTTTTTAATAAAATGATTTTTAATAAAAAAAGAATTAAAAAAAGAATAAAGTATTAGAGAATTTAAGATTCCTTGCTGAATGGTATATTTGGGTGTGTGCAATCTGACAGTTATGTAATGGTGGAGTCATTCTGTATTATTCATGTTAATAAATTATAAGGCAAATATAAAAGGGAAAGATGTTGTCTTCTAATAGACAATGTTACAAAATGAATTGCCTGTTTAATTGTAGGTTTCAGCAAGTTAATCAAAAAAAGTATGCCCATGACTTTTCTCTACCAAGATCAGAGTATGCAAAAAATTATTTAAAATGGCAATAGTTGATATATTTAATAGTAGCTTTATAGCTGCAAAATTTTAAATATAAAAGAAAGTCAGAAATATAAAACTAAAGATAAATAATAATTATTTTTCTGTCTTCTTTATGCATCTTGGGTAGATATTTTCCATCATCTATGTAGCCATTGAATTGAATTACAAAACTTGAAGAGATGTTGCCTATTTCTAAAAATCACATAGTCCCAAGGTATCTCAGATTGAGGCTCTAGTAGAAACAATCCTTCAAGGATTTGAGGATGGTTTATTATGTTTTAACTTAAATAAATCAGTAGAAATAGAAATGTCTTAAAATCTAACTACCAATACTATTGTTAATGATGCCCAATAGACTCTTCTATTTTAGGGTGTTATTTTATGGCTTTTCTTTTCTATGTCTGATTCAGATGGTCAGAACTCTGTTGATTTATCATATAACAATAGTTTTGGAGAATGTTAAAGAAAGGTAGTCTGTATACACCACTGAAATAATAGTCGATGTCTGTATGCAAGTATATAGCTTCAAATTGATATTACTAGGCCTCTGTGGTGAACTCATAATGGGAAAAGAAAGGTGTCCTAAGAGAAATTGATCTAACACTACATGGGTCATTCTTAACAACAGTTGCAGTTGATGTAAGGAAAGTTCATTTTCACAAGAGTCTCAAATCACAGATCATCACCAATAGTTAATGCTAATGTATATATTTCCCACTTAATTCTAGATAATCAACAAGCCTTATTTAGCTTGATTTAGTTTTGCCATCAGGCCAATATTCGCCTCTGCCAAAGGAGCCTCTCTGGCTAGACTGAAGTGCAGTGAAAGCACACTTACTGACATGAAGTCCGTTCTCTTTCATAAAGAGCCCATAGGACAGGAGAGAGTGTCTTGGTGGAATTCTAAAATTGTAATTCTTTCTTTTTTTTCCCTTTGGCATCACAGCACTCTGGTGGGAGTGGGAGGCCCAGCCTTGCTCCTGGAAAGCTGCTGCTGGATTTGGACTGCCAAGCCAGTGAGCCACAGTCCCGCACTCAACCACTACACCACCGAGACTCAGACAAAAAGTGTAATTCTTTATAGAAGAAGGAAACCTCATTTTTTCCCTTAGGAACAGCTGGTGGTCTTGAACCACTTATATTAAAGTTAGCAGACAAACATGTAACCAATTATGCCACTGAGGCTCTTTGTTAAAGCACATTCTAATTTATATTCTAATGTTTTAGTTTTAAGAAAAATATTATTAAAATTAGTTTGCTTAAATTTTTAAAGGACTTTTTAATATTCAAGTGGACTTTTCTACTATGTGGGATAGTTTTACAAGAGTTGATAGAATATAGAGTCCTGTATTGATTCATTTTCTATTTTAACATGATTGAGCTATGAACCTAGTTGTTTTGACCAATAGTAGCCTTTTGGAATTAACATTTGCAGTTTACTGGCTTTAAATAAATAGCATTATCTTTAAACATGTGGGTGGGTCTCATCCAACCAGTTAAAAGATCTTAAGAGGAAAAAAGCAAAAAAACAAAAAACAAGTTCACTTTCATTTTCAGGAGAAGGAATTGGGCTGGAAATACCATAGAATGCCATCATGAGTTTTCAACCTACTGCTGCAAACCACATATTTTAGACTCAAGACTGAAAAATCAACTTCTTGAAAGTCTAGCCTCTGCCTCACTATTGTATCAATTTAAGATTACTCAATCACCAAGAATGAGCAATATGTCCTTAATTTTATTAAAGTCTATTATCTGTCTTATCAATCAACCCTTTTACTATCTTACACCTCAGTGGCTTTTCTGTCCACTTGTCACACTGGGTTGGCTTGTGTGTTGTTGGTATATCAAATTTGAACAGGCGACTCAAAGTGAAGAATAGCCAACACTGCTTCCAGAATAAGAACAGACTAAGAAGAAGCACTAGGAAGTCCACTTCTGAGAAACTGGCCACTGAAGCCCTAAGGACAACTGCAGAATACTGTTAGATACTGAAAATCTCATGAATAGCCACCAAATTTCGAGAGAGAGAGAGTGCCAGAATACGAACCATTCAGGTCGGGATGCATCCAAAATATGACTGAGGAAAACGGGCTATTTAAAGGTAGACTCAACCATAAAGATATGGATGAAGAAATACCTTCAGGACTTTCATTTGCTGATGGGTCATGACTAAAAATGAACAGAAACAACTGCAAATATTATTAATAATTGAAATGGTATGCATGAAGTATGAATCTAGGAAAATTTCAATTTGTCAGAAATGAAATAGAACACATAGAAATCAATTTCTGATGAGAGAATGCGCTAAAATAGACTAATATTTTTAGTTTTGAATAAGACATTTTGAATAAGAAAATCATATGGTTTACAGTGCAAAAAATGACAGGTTCAAGAGGAATGGCATAGCACTCCTCATCAAAAGAGATATTTAAGATAAATCTTTGCTGTATGATGCTGCCTGTGATAGACTATTATCTACCCACACACAAGGAAATTGAGTCAAAACAACTGTTATTAAAATTTATGCATCAATCACTAAAACCAGAATGGAGAAATTGAATTTTGGTATACTCAGTCTAAAACTCAATTAGCAAGTAATCAAGATGCATTGCAAATTATTGGTGATTGGAACAGAAAAAATGTAGACAAAGAAGAAAGAACAGTAGTTGGAAAATATGGCTTTGGTAATAGAAATGAAGGTGGAGATTCATGATATAAATGTGGACGATCAATGACTTCTTCATTGCAAATACCTTTCCCCTAGCCCAGCTACACAATAGGTGCCTATGTCTGTGGATTTCACAGTATATAGTGTGGGATACATAAAAATCAATTTGTATACCTCTGGGGAAAGAGAGGATGGAGACTCTCAATATCAGTAGCTAAGGGGTATGGCTTGAGTCAACTGTAGAACAGATCACCATTTGCTCATATAGTAAAATAGGCTAAAGTAGAAGGAATTTAAAAGGGGCCGCTAGGGCTGAGCCTTGGTGACGTAGTGGTTGTGCGCGGGACTGCGGCCCACTGGGTTGGAGGTTCAATTCCAGTTCCTAGGAGGAAAGGCTGGGCCTCCTATCCCCACCACCTGAGGGCAGTGATGCCTAAAAAAAAAAAAAAATTTTTTTAAAAAGGGGCCTCTAATAGCCAAACTATGACCTTGAGTACATCCTACCTGAAGTTTGAAAACATCCAAAAAACAGTTAATACTTTGGACCTTTATGACTGAAAATTTGATGGTCTGTGGAATAATATCAAGAATATAATAAACGAAGAAAGCAAGAAGTCATTAAAAAGAAAAGAAAAGAAATATCAAAATGGATGTCAGAAGAAACTGAAATTTTGCCTTAATCATGGAGTAACTAAAACAATGGAATATATGATGAGATAAACTGGATAAATATAAAATTCCAAAGGGAAGCTTGAAAAGATAAAATATTCTAATGAAATGTTTAAACCCTAGATGTAGAAAACCAGAATTAACATAACTCAGCATGACTTAAACTGAAAGAACTAAAGAAAAACCTTAAACCACAAGTGACAATATTGAAAGATTTTATGGGCAAAATATTAGACATGCAGGAAGCATCAAAAGGTGATGGAAGAGATCCAGAGAGTCATTGTACAAAAAGAAACTATTAGCCATCCAATCATTCTAAAAAGTAGCATATGAGAAAAAAAAGCAAGCTGCACTGAAGGCAATAGCCAAAAGAAGAATCCCAAAACGGATGGAATGCCAAGTGAAATGTTTCCAGAAGCTGATAAAACCCTAGAAGTCCTCATATCTATGCAAAGAAATTTGGAAGAGGGCTACCTGGTTCACTGACAGGAAGAGAGGCATTTTATACCCATTTCAAAGGAAGGGGATCTAACAGAATACACATAGAATAACACCAATAATATCACATGCAAATAAAAATTTGCTGATGATCATCCAAAAATAGTTGCAGCATTGCATAGGCAGGGAGCTGCCAAAATTCCACGGCAAATTCAGAAGAGATCATGGAAAATTGATATCATTGCTGATGACAAAAGGATCTTGGACTGAAAGCAGAAAATGTCAGAAAGATGTTTCCTTGTGAGTTATTGACTATGCAAAGAAATTTAATTGTGTGGATTGTAAACTATGAGACCCCTGGACATAATTGGGAGTTCCAGAACACGTCATTGTTCTCATGCAGAACCTGTATATGAATCAAGAGGTAATTGGGCACACAGAATCTGGGAATATTGCATGGTTTAAAAATCAGGAAAGATGTATGACAGGGTTGCACCCTCTTTCCATATGTAAGAAAAGTGGAGCATCAAGATTTTAGGATTATTAAGATATGTGATATGCAGATGACAGACATGTTTGTTGAAAGTAGGAAACACTTGCTGCTGATGGAGTACTGCAGTTTTTAGTGTGGATTAAAACTCAATGTAAAGAAACCAAAACTCCTTGTATGATAAATGGAGAAAAGGATATGCCAAGGAGTTCCTCTTGCTTGGGTCCATAATAATGCTTCATGGAAGCAGCCGTCCAGAGAAAAAGTGGCATAGCATTGCGGAAATCAAAGATGCTACTTTGAGGATGAACTGACCCAAGCCATGATTTTGCTTATA
The DNA here is from genome assembly GCA_004026705.1 of Nesogale talazaci. Lineage (NCBI taxonomy): Eukaryota > Metazoa > Chordata > Mammalia > Afrosoricida > Tenrecidae > Nesogale > Nesogale talazaci. The sequence continues at coordinate 33,777 of PVJH01010422.1, forward strand.
TGAATATGAATGCTGGACTTTTAATAAGAACAGACAAGTATATTTTAATAAAACAATACTTCATTATTTTTCTGTTAATTAACAATCTTTGCTTATGCTCATGACTTATTGCAGTGTTTTGTTCCCAAAATTTGTGCCCATTTTTTCCCATTTGTGCCCAAAATTTATAATAAATTAAAAGAGGAGAGAATAGACTGGAAATTGAGTGTATTTAACATATTCATGCTATATTAAAATTTATAGTAAAATAGTATTTTACATATTTTCTGTATATTGGATTGCAGTATAGCCTGTAATTATTATTGGGGTTGAATGTCAAGAAGTAGAAAGTTTAAATTTATATATTGCTGGGTTTCTTTAAATATTTTAATTTCTTTCACATAATTAAAAAATGAATTCAATAGTGTTAAAAGTATATGACTTGACTATACTCTTATGATCATTATTCATAAGCATTATATTTTAAATATAGCCTTATAGATATTATTTTCACATACATATATAAAAATAATATTCCCAATGTGCTTAAAAAATCAGAGACAAACTTTTTATAACAGTCTAAAAATATATGTAGCTTTGGACATTTCTAGGTTTTTGCTTTTTTGTCTTTTCCATCTGTTGTTTGTTTAATCTCGGGATGTGGAGCCTCCAGATTTAGAGGAACAACTGTACATGAACAGGAGCCCTGGGGGCATTGGGGGTAATGCTGACAAACACGGTCAGCACTGTGAAGCAGCTGGAGTGCTCCGCAAGAGAAAAGCAAGGCTTTCTCTTTCCATGAAGATTGACAATCTTAAAATCTCACCGGGGGACTTATACTCTGTCAGTTAGGGCAGCTATGAGTCAGTCAACTTGATATCAGTGAAAGACTGTACTTATGCTACAAAGGTAACTCAAGAGATAAAAAAACCAGGACACTAATAATTATATATAGATATAGATATAGATGTAGATGATATAGATATAACATAGATATAGATATAAAACATAAGAAATAATCTATAAAGCAGTACTGATGGCTCTGTGCAACTCACTTCCAAAAGACAGCTAATACACTGGAAGTCCCTCAAGTCTTACAGCCACAGGTAACAAACAGCTAGGCAAGTCACCAACAGTCAGCCAGATGACATGTCCAATATGCTCGAGATACATATTGCAGCAGCATGATGAAGCAGGGCTTGAAGGAACCTCAATTTACAGTGACAAAGTCCATGGATTAGATGTCCCACAGGTAGTGTAGCTTGCAAATGGAGGCACAGAAAAAGAAAGACTTCCAGCTATACATTCTGGTCTGAAGATGCAAGAGCGAGAATGACAAGGCTCACCAAGCCATTTATACTTCGGCCACACAGTTATCTCACATGTGTTCATTGGCCATGTTGGCAAAACAAACCTAGTTGTCACAGTATTCTAATGTATTTGCAAACCATAATAAAATTGAAAGATTCATAGAATGCACTATCACCCAGATGAACACAAATAGCAGAAATTTAAGCAATCTCATTATGATAGAAGAAATTGAAATTTTCATAAAAAAGAAAAAAAAATAAAAATCTGCTAACAACAACAAAACCCAGATGAATTGTTCTACCAAACATTCAGAGATAAGTTGACACAGTTCTATTCAGTATCTTCAAAACCGAAGAAGAAAAGTGTCTTTGATGAAAAAGAGAAAGGGCACTACTGGATTTTGCTATAAAGTGAGCAGAATCCTAATAGGGAAACCAGGCAAAGGGATTAATATAAAATAAAATTACATAATATCCCTCATGAGCTTAAGTTTTGCCAACAGATTGGCACAATACACATATTTATGCACCATAATCAACTGAAATTCATACCAGTATTACCTTTGAGGTATAGCCTTTGAGAACTATAAAACGAGTCAATGTAATCTATCACAGAAATGAAACCAAAAGAAAATAGAACTTTGTGTTGAAATAATTTGTTGTTGACTATGCATTTGATAAAATTCTATACTCTAGGCTGAGTCCTGGTGGCTTAGTGTTTGAGTGTGGGACTGTGGCCCACTGGCTTGGCAGTTCAAATCCAGCAGCAGCTCTCAGGAGCAAGGCTGAGTAGCTCCCACGGCTACCAGAGGGCAAGTGATGCCAAAAAAAAATTCTACACACTTTATCTATAAAAAGTCTCTGCAAAATAAAAATAAAGAAGACACCTTGCTACATAATTAAAGTCATCAGAAGCCACAATGGTGGTTAATGTTGGACTGCAATCAGCAAATTCAACAGTTTGAAACCCTGAAGCACTCCTCCTTGAGCAAGGTTGGGCCTTCTATTTCCACAAAAACTTGCAGTTTTTGAAACACACAGGCACAACTTAACCCTGTTGTGTAGAGAAGCTGAGTCAGAATAAACTCAAAGACAATGAAGTTTCTTAGGATTTTTTTAAGTCTAAATATACAAACCAACAGCTAACATTATACTCAGTAGAGAAAGAATGAGCACTTTATATTTAATAAGGATCCCAATTATCATCACTTTTGTTCAACATTTTATAAGCAGTAACAGCCAAAGCAATAAGGCAATAAAGAGATACTAAAGGTATCTACAGAGAAAACAAAAAAGTAAAATTATCTCTACTCACAAATCACATTATATTATGCATTAGGGACCTTAAAGGTTCCAGTAAAAAGAACGACTGGAGCTAACAGCAGAATTTCACAGTATGAAATTGGGGACAAAATCAAAACATAAAAATAAGTTGGATATCTTATATTAATGAGGAATATATTTTTCAAAAAGTACTAAAGATACATAATTTTAGAATAGTACATTAATTTATAAACTACCTAGCACTTCATATAATGGATTGCAAGACTTGATAAAGAAAAAATAGAGTATTACAAGAAGCCAATATTAACCCACAAACTTAACAGGAATCCATTTATATGAATTAGAAGATTTAATATAGCAAAATTTCCATCTTATTTAGAAAAATCCACAAATAAAATGCAACTCTAAAAACATATCTATTGAAATGAATATACTAATAACAACTTTATATAGAATTAAAATAAACAAAAATCAAAGCAATGTTGAAAATGAGCTAACCAAGATGCTTCATAATATCAACATATATTGTACAGCAACTATAATCAAGATTGCTTGATTTGGTACAATTATAGACACATACAAAAGTAGACTAGAATTTTAAAATATAATCAGTCATGTTACAAATACCTGATTTTACACAAATGGTCTATTGTCAATAAATGGAACATAGCTAACTCCTCTAATAAATAATATTGGCAAAGTTGGATATTCACCTTTAGAAAAGTGAAATAAGACTGAGACCTCATGCCACATACACAAACTTAATCAAAATGGATCAAAAACATAAATGTTAAACTTAAAATAAGATCTCAAACTATAGGAAAAAAATCTAAGACATAGTCATATATGGTATATATATATATATATATACATGTATATAACCAAAGGTAACAAATATACAAAATAAATAGAATTTCATAAAAATTTAAAATTTACATGCATCAAACAACTTTATTAAAACATTAAATACATAGGCAATCTAGAGCCTGGGAAATATATGTGGAAGGAACTTATTTGAGTAAATATCCAATTTATAAAATGTATAGAAAACTGCAAAAATCCAACACCATAATGATAAACAACCAAATCAAAAACAGGTGACAGCCATGATCAAAATTTTCACCAAAAAGGACAATCAAGCACCCAATAAATATATTTTTTGGAGGGGGAGCATCATTGCCCTCTGGTGGTCGTGGGAGCTACTCAGTCTTGCTCCTGGAGAGCTGCTGCTGGATTTGAACCACCAAGTCCGTGGGCCGCAGTCCCGCACTCAACCACTATGCCACCGGGACTCAGCTCCAACAAAATATTTTTAAAATGTTCAAAATCAAAAGACAACACACAGTTGTAAACCCAAACATCAATGAGATATATCTTACTCTTGAAATCTATCTTTAAGCTGAGTCTGTAAATATGAAAGCTATGTTTTTGTGCCAACATCGTCCCCGAAGTTTTAGTCTGTCAGTTGAGTCACAGTTTGATTGGAGGGCAACCAACATGAATCGCTCTCTGAGGCCGGCCTCTTCCTTTCTTTCTCCCTGGTGGTCTGACCAGTGCTCTGTTGCCTGAGGTAGGTGCTCTGCACTACCTGTTTTCTGAGCCAACTAGTGGATCATGGTGGATTGAGTACCATGCACTGCAATCTTTCACCTTTGTGACTTCACAGTGATCTGCATTACTAAGCTTCTGCTTACTGGCCTCTGCTATGCCAGCACATCTCCTTCTCCTGCTGTTGCCACCCCACCATTCTGTACCAGCTGCCAGTGGACTGAATCTGTTGGCTTTGTCTATGGGCAGACGCCAAACCTCCCACCAGGAACTTAGTTATCTGTCCTCTTGACCTTGGACCAGCATTATATTAACTGTCCCATGAAAGTGAGTTGGACTGGGTCCTCGGTACTGTAGACCAAATTGCTGCTGTATGCCTTCTCACTATATAACCTTATTCTTTTAGATTAATAATTGCAAGTGTGCTGGTTTTGATTCTGAAGCATAACTTGCCTAACACAACTGATAACAGGAGTGGGTCTAAAGAAACAAGATCCTAAACATGGGTTTCCTAAATGGGTTATCCTTTCATACTACGCCTAACAGTACCGACAAAGCTTCCTCAACCCCTGAAAGCATGGCTAAGTCTGCCACTGTTACTAAAGAAGGTGGTGTTAGTTTATGGTGTGAAGTGACCAAGTTAAAGTCCATGACATCTCCACTAGCAGTTGTAGCTCTGATGTTAGGAAAGGCTCTGGGTGATTGCATGCTTGATATTTTTCAGTGATTTTGTCAGGATGGGAAGTGTCAGGAAGCTGGTTGACTGGTCCCCCTTCCAATAGAAATTGTGATAAAGGAATAGGATGATCTCTGAATCTCAGAAGCATGTATCCAGTGCCTAATAAAAGACTTACAGCTTCTGCATGTACTATGAAAGCAAGCCTTCTCTCCTCTAATAATAGAACTGATGTTGCTGAAAGCCAAATCCAGAATCTCATCATTTGAGTACCTGAATTGCAGCATCAGCTGGATTGTAGGCCTAGATCAGGATGGGAACATATTGGTTGATGATAAGTTAGAGGAGGATATTGAGCCCTTAGCATCTATGGAGCTACCCCAATCAATAGATCCAGCCTCTCACACTTGAGGAGATTGATCTGATGTGAGTAAAACAGCTCTCACTTGAGCATACTTACCAAATGTTTCATGCTGAAATGTCGCATTGACTGGAAGAGATGTCTTACAAAGTATTGCTGAGAGTTCCAGAAACACCCCCCACCATCCATTATTTCCTCTAGATCTGTAACTAGTATTGTCTCAGAATGTTCCTAAAGGTGAGGTGCAGCTGATGATCCAATGAGTGCATTATACTCTTAAAGACCTGTTGGAGTTTTATGTGTGTAATCAGGAGCATTTCTAAAACATACAAATAGAAGCCTAGTGAGTATGCATGGGAATGGTTACCAAGGATATAGGACACTGGATCAAGGCATGTAAGATTAAACCAGGCTAAGTTCTTCTTTCAATGTCTGAGCTTAAGAGGTTAAGAGATGATCAAATAGTTTATTTGGTTGGATCAGTGAAGCATGAGTTAGCAGAAGACCAACTTGAGTTACCTGACCTACCTTGGTATACTGCAGAAAATATCCAAAAGTTTAGGGAAATTGATATGTTAGAATGGATCTATCAGACTAATTTCATAGACCCATTAAGAGTGCCCTAAGGGCACACCTTTCACCAAAATCATAAGAACCAAGTTTGTAAAGGGCACCTAGTGTCTCTGAAGACTCCTGTGATTGCTATTTTATGTAGACCCATTAATAACACTGGGAACTTCCCTAACTAAATGTGTTAGTCTGGGTAGACTAGAGAAACAAAATCAGAAACACACATATGGATATAAGGGTATAATTTATATACAAGAGGAATAGGACATTAAGAAAGCATCCCAGCCCAGTCCAGTTCAAAGTCGTAAGTCTGATATTAGCCCATTTGCCTGATATCAGTCTATAAAGTCTCCTTCTGACTCACAAAGTCACAGGCCAGTGGATACAGAGTCCTGACACTGGCAGGAGTCTCCCAATGGCTCCTAACTTTCAGGGCTCAGAGTCCATCAACAGCATCTAGTGGTTGTAGAAGCAACTCAGCACTGGCAGGGATCTCCACATGACTTCTCCAGCTTCAGAGGTCTGGTTCCATCAGGGTAAGGCCATGTGGCTTCTTCTTCGGCTCCTTCAGGTCCTCGGACACAGCCATCTTGTCTTGTATATAATTCATCATCTCCTAGACTCACTCCCCACAACTTGGGAGAGAGCTTCTCATCTCCATCAGGGAAACATCGCGAGATTTCCCAGAAGTCTCAGGAGAAATCCATGTCCACATGGAGGCCTCATTGGCTACTCAAAGGCTATCTCCAGATTAACAGGCTAGACTCTACCCCTACATCTCAATCATGAAATTAACATAAGCACATGACCGCCACATTACAGTTTCCTACAATGGGGCTGATTAGGGCCTGTGGTGGTAGGGGGAAGGTGGCAGTACTGAATCAGCAGAGATGTGATGGGCCTGGTTATAGTAAAGCATAACAGAGTTTCCATAGTAACAACCTCTCTCGTGTGGAATTATAACTTTGACTCCCTTACCACAGTGTTCCCAGGAGTGAAATACATGTGAAACCTACTAAATATTTATTTGATTTGTACAAGCTGAATGATGCTAGATTAGGAAAATAGCAGTCTTACTCAAATCACCAGAATCGAGAGTTATGACCCCTCATTCAATTACCAGACTAGAGGAAGTCTATAGACATGCAATTCCTTGAAGGAGGTGAAGGTTGCATCATTCTGAAGGTTGATCCTATGACATCACCAATGGTTTAAACTGTAAGTCTTCTCCAAAGGGATCTAGAACCTTTTAATGAGAGTGACTGTGCCTTGGGGGAAAGGAGCAAATCAGTTGCTGCTGCTGGAGGTGGTGGTTTTAATGAACACTGGTTCTGAACTGACACTAATTCTATGAGACCCAAAATGTAAGGCCTACCAATAAGAGTGGGTGCGTATGAAAATTAAGTTATTAATAGAGTTTTAACTCAGGTATGTCTCACAGTGTCTTCAAACCCATTCTGTCATTATTTCATCAGTTCCAGAATGCATCATTGGGATAGGCACACTTACTAACTAGCAGAACCCCCATATTGGATCTCTGAAATGTAGAATAAGGGCTATCATGGTGGGAAAGAACAAGTGGACACTATTAGAACTGCAGTTACCTGGGAAAATAGTAAATCAAAAGCAATACCACATTCCTGTAGGAATTGCAGAGATCACCAATGAGGCTTGAAGCATGCAGAGGTGGTGATTCCTACCACATCTCTGTTTAACTCACCCATTTGTCTTGTGCAAAAGTCAGATGGATTTTGGAGAAATACAGTGGACTATCATAAACTTAACCAGGTGGTGATCCGCTTACAGCTACTATTCCAGATGCAGTTTAACTGCTTGAACAAATTAATACATCTCCTGGTATGCAGCTATTGATATGGCCAATGTCTTTTCCTCAATACTAGTTTGAAGGACCACCAGAGATTGTATATGTATGTGGACCAGCAGCTGGTGTGAGTTGTAAGGATCTTCAGTACAGTAACTGTCTTATGAACGTGAGCTGGACTGAGCTCTCTGCACTGCTGTATAGACTAACTGTGCCAATTCAACTCTTTGAGATGCTTCCTTTTTTCTTTTACCAAGAATAATATCCTTCTCCAGGGACACAACTCATCTGTGATAGGTTGATTCTACTAACCTGGCTGATAAACACATGTGGGGTTGATTGAAGAGCAGAGATAAAAGGCTTATTGAGCCTCGTCTTTCTCTTGAGTTCTCTTGTCTTTTGTTTTCTCATGGTCAGACCAGGGTGCAGCTGCTCAGTCGGCAATGCTCACTTCCTGCGAGACATTCATGAGGAGAAGCCACATGGACCTACCCTGATGAAGCCCTGAGTGCTAGAGCAACCATGTAGAGACCCCTGCCAGTGTTGAGCTTCAATACACCGCCACTGAATTCAATGATTTTTCTGGCCACTGGCTTGTAATCCTTCTGCATTAGATATCATTGTGAAAGTGTGTTGTGAGTTTGAGCAAGACTTTGTAGATCAGTGTTGGACATATGGGCTAAGTCGGACTTAGGGGCTTGGAGTGGACAGGGTTGGGTAATGCTAGATTAGGAAAATAGCAGTCTTACTCAAATCACCAGAATAGAGCGTTATGACCCCTCATTCAATTACCAGACTTGAGGAAGTCTATAGACATGCAATTCCTTAAAGGAGGTGAAGGTTGCATCATTCTGAAGGTTGATCCTATGACATCACCAATGGTTAATACTGTAAGTCTTCTCCAAAGGGATCTAGAACCTTTTAATGAGAGTGACTGTGCCTTTATATACTTACCCTTTATATAAAACTCTCTCTCTCTCTCTCTCTCTCTCACACACACACACACACACACACGTGCTTCTGTAGATTTGTTTCCCTACTTTACCCAGACTAATTTACCATCCTTACCTCAAAAGAGCACTCTGATTATTCAACCTCCCAGACAGATATATTGGTGATTTTGGCAGACCAGGACACTTTCAATATTCTTCCCCAGCATAGTTTAATTTTTATTTGCAATTATTAATTCTTATTTGGTTTTCTTTGTTCAGTGTCTTACTTTTTATTAATAAATCATTTTATTGAGGGCTTTTACAGCTCTTCTAACCATTGATGCATCAAGTGTATCAGACAGAATTATACGTATGCTGTCATCATTTTCAATACATTCTCTTTCTGCTTGAGACCTTGGTGTCAACTCCTTATTTTCCCTCCCACCCCCCCTTGTAATTATAAATTATCATTATTTTCTGTCTTCTTTCACTCACATTTCTGTTGTTTATTCCCCTGGGGTGGGGGGGTATACACTTATCATTAGAGTTGGTTCCCCATTTATTCCCCACCTTCCCCCCTGCCCATGGTATCACTATTCCCATTACTGTTCCTGCCAGGTTTATCTGTCCTAAATCCCACGTGTCCAGAGCTCTTATCTGTACTAATGCACATGCTCCAGTCTAGCTGGATTTGCAAGGTAGAACTAGCATCTTGATAGTGGGGGAAGGGAGGGAGAGAGCTTTCAAGAACAAGAATGTTGTGTGTTCCGTTGGTGCTATGCTGTATCCTGGTTGTCTCGTTATTTCCTTGTAACTTTCTATGAAGGAATGTTCAATTAGCTACAGATGGACTTTGAGTCTCCATTTCCGCCCCCATTTTTGCATAGGTATATTTGTTTATTTGGGGTCTTCTGATGCCTGATACCTGATACCATTGACACCTCGTGATCACACAGGCTGGTGTGCTCCTTCCATATACACTTTGTTGCTTTCCTCCTAGATGGTTGCTTGTTTAACTTCAAGCCTTTAAGATTCCAGATGCTATATCTTTTTAATAGCGGGGCACCATCAGCTTTCTTCATATTTGCTTATGCACTCATTTTGCAATGCCCTACTTTCACTTGTATGGGGGCAATTGAAAATATTATGTCTTAACACTTCTCAGCCTTTTGGCTAAGATCAAGTGAAAATATAATTTCTTGGGTCAGACCCACTTGCTTTCTCAAAATAAACTCCCTGATTTTTCAACATTCTAAAAGCACCTGGTTCAACATATTTGCCCAATGCAATGTGTCCTTTGATCTTATTAGTCCTGTTTCCATGAGCATTCATTTTGAATACAAGTAAGACAAAATTATTGACAATTTAAATCTTTCCTTCATTTTCCATGCTGTTAACTGTTGGTTCAATTGTGATTATTTTGGTTTTATTTGCATTGATTCTTAGTCCATATTGAAGTTCGAAATCTTTCATATATCAGCGAGATTGTGTCATTTGAATATCAACGTTGTTAATAAACATTCCTCATGCAGCAGTCTTCTTCATTTAAATCAATTTCTCTGATTACTCACTCAGCAAACACAAAAAATATGGTAAAACAAGAACATTGAAGCACACTTTTTTTTAACTTTAAAATATTCAGTGCTCCCTGATTCAATTCACATAACTCCCTCGAATTCATGTACAAGTTCTGCATAAGTACAATGAATTATTTAAAAATTTCCATTCTTCTCAAGGTTATCGACAGCTTGCTACGGTCTACACAGCAAATGCCATGGCATAGTCAATAAAACACAATTAAGCATATTTGTGACATTTTCTGCTTTCAGCAAAGATCTATATAACATCAGCAATGATATTGTTCTTTGTTTCATATCCTATTTTGAATCCAACCTGAACTTCTGACAGCTCCCTGACAATATGCTACTGTAAACATTTTATGATCTTCAGCAAAATTATACTTTCATGTGATATCCCTGATATTATTCATAATTTGAGCAGTGAGTTGGGTCACTTTTATTTGAAATGGCACAGAGATCGATCTCCTCCAAAAGTTAGGTTTATTGTGCCAACTATGCCTCCATAGGAACGTGTGGGTGAAGTTTGATCATGTCTCAGCTTGATGGGTGAGCGATCATGATAAATGCTTTCTGAGGCTCACATTCTTTCTTTCCCTCTCATGATCAGGCTAGTGGGCAGCTGCTTAAGCTAGTTCTTTGTTTCCGCCATGTGTTGCACTACCTGGGGGCCAAGCCAACCCATGGATTCTATAGCTCTTTCTAGACCTGCTTAGTTAAACAGGTGGATTGTGTTGAAGAGCTTTTATCACTGGAACTTTGTTATGCTTACGTGTTACTGACTGCTGCTGCACCAATCAGCTGTCAGCTGCTTGAGGGCCCACTCTACCTGAATTGCCTGAGGGCAGACTCACCTCTGCTGTGTGCTTCCTAGAACTTGGACTAGCAGCCCATATAACTAGGAGGACCTTCAATATATAAACTGTTCCATGAAAGTGAGTTGTGGAACTCACTTCTATAGAGCTGTATGGACTAATTAGCCATTATATTCCCCAAATTTCCTGGCATAGAAGGAGTAAGTATTCCAGTGTATCCTCATCTTGATGAAATATTTCGATTGATATTCAAATAATTCCTGAAGACTTGTTGTTTGACTAATATTTTCAGTACAGGTTGAGCATATCCTTCAGTATTTTTGAATTTTGCTCACATGCTACCTCCTTGCTACATTCCTTGTGGAATGTCAACTAAGATTTTGGGGGATACAATTTCTCTATGTATTCTTTCTATCTTCTTTTGATGCTTCCTACATCAGTCAATATTTTTCCCATATAATTTTTAAAAATAGTAACTCGGGGCTTGAATTTTTTTGAGTTTTTTTTTTTCCTATTTAGCACATGCTAAATGTGTTCCTCTTTTATGGTTTCTAATTTTTGGTTTTTGCATATTTCAAAATAAGATTTTACTTTGCCTTTTCAAGCTGCCCTTTGAAATTTTTTGTTAAATTCTTGGTCTTCATTGTTTCTCCCATTTGCCTTAGCTGCTCTATGATTAAGAACAAGTTGCAAATTCTTTTCTAACAAGCACCCTGATATTTTTGTGTGTGTTCTTTTTAATGACTTTGTTCTCATTATAGATGGTGTTCTTTATGTGATCCCAGTTTCCACCCCTCTATTGCTGCTTTCAATAGAAGTAATCAATTTTATTTCTCTATATTCCATTTGGAGAAATGCATGTGTATGGTAGCTCTTTGTGTTGTTGACAAAAAGGTATTTTCTATGAACAAGCTATTTTGTCCTAAGATTGTGTTAGTCTGGGTAAACTAGAGAACTAAATTCGTAGACATTCATATATGTATAAGAAAGAATTTATATAAAATAGCAACTGTATATCTAGAAAACATCTCAGCCCATTCTAGATCAAGTCCATAAGTCCGATATTAGCCTACATGTCCAATACCAAACTATAAATTTCTCTTCAGACTCATGAAACACATGTAATTACACCAAATGAAGGAAGATCACAGACCAGTAGGTGGGAAGTCTTGTGGATCCAGAGGTATTGTGAACATCTCAGGACTGGCAATGGTCTGCACATGGTTCCTCCATCTCAGGGCAGTAGCACAGCTCCATGTGTCTTGTCAGCTGCAAGGTCTCCCAGGGAGTAAATGTGTGTTCCGCCCCAGCAAGCTATTTATCTCTCTTTCTTTTCTTTTTCTATTTATCTTTTTAGTGCCTACAAATGAGGTCATCAAGCTATGAAGCCTTCACTCTCAATCCTCTCAGATTGACAACAGATTATGTAACTAGCACAGACAAGATTTTATCAAGTTATCTTGTTTCATTTCTTTGGTAGTTGTATATTTCATATCAACTAATCACCAATGTTTAGGGGTATAGTCAATCTTGACAATCAAGTGATAGCTTGATTATACCTTTTTGTGTTGTCTCTTCTATGAGAGTGAGGGATTCTGGAAACTCATTCTCTCTGGCCTGCTATCTTCTTGCTTAATGGAATTCTGCCTCTGTTGAAAGCCACATAGCACAGAGAGATGTCTGAATCCTGTCATGTTCCTATGGATTTTGGAAGTTATGCCTCTCTTCCCCCATTACTCTCAGATCTTCTAGCACATCACCTCAATGTGCCATCAGTTTGCAGATTCAAGTACCTGAAGAGGCCCTGACTTCTATCAGATTTGTGGACTTGAGTTGGACAAGGCTGAGATGCCATTTTTCATGCAAGTTTACTTGTTGCTATGCAGTTCCTTCTCATGCTTATATAGATGTCACTCAATTTGATTCTCTGGACAACCTGACCTAACACCGTTTCTGCAACAAAACCTGTATTTTCCAATTGCCAATAATTATCGATGCTTTGATCAATTTCAAAATGAAAATGTTTAAATAATTCTTAAATTTCTTCATCACTAGTATTAATGGTTGGTACAAAAATTGTATAATAATTGTATGCACTGATTTTTTGAAGATATATACATATAATCCTATCATAGACAGTGTTGTACTTCAATATAGATCTTGAATTTTTTTTTTTTTTAGGCATCACTGCCCTCTGGTGGGCTGCCGCTGGATTAGAACCACCAAGCCAGTGGGCCGCAGTCCTGCACTCAACCACTACGCCACCGGGGCTCAGCCGAAATATTGTTTTTGACAATGAGTGCAATACCATTAACAAACATTAGCAAAGTATATTATTATCTAATTTAAATGGACAATATCAATACTCTTCAACTCGTATGAATCTCTCACCTTTTTCTAAATCTTTGGCCTTTTAAATGACCAATGCCAAGTCATTTTAGCTAATTCATGCTTAGGATAATGATATTTATACATTATATTAAATTTTTTTAAAATTTTAATTTTAGGCATCACTGCCCTCAGGTGGTAGGAGTAGGAGGCCCAGCCTTTGCTTCTGGGAGCCGGAATTGAACCTCCATCCCAGTGGGCAGCAGTCCCACGCACAACCACTACGCCACTGGGGCTCAGCCCAAATTTTTTACAACTCGTTATTTTCCAAGGTTCCACTCTTTACATTACAAGTTACAATTATTTGTAGATTTTTGCAGCAGTTTCTTCTCATTTTGCGTTGTGTCCCAGCAGCAAAAGAAGATCCCCAAAGCTTTCCTCCCACAGGTTTTCCTGCAATCACTTTACCATCATCAATTTTCTGTTCTCCTTAGTCTTATTTCTAGAGCCTTATAACATGAGGGTACTATCCTCTGGAGCTATCTTTGACAATGTTCTGCTTCCATTCATTAGGTCTTCCATATAGAGCAATGCTTAAATGCTATGCATACAATTTTTAGTGGCAACTTCCTCTGACATGGACAACTGATTCCTCTTTTGTAGTCTGATCCTAACCTGGAAGCTCAGCTGAAAGCAGTTCATGTTGGGTGACTCTGCTGGTATTTCAAATATCAGTGATATATTTTCCAACATCACAACAACATATAAGCGACCACAGTGTGACCAATTTACAGACAGTTTACAGTGATGAAGTGTAAACTTTTGAGAACTATTAATCACCATAAACAACAAGTCTTTGTAATTGAAAGTATTCTTTATTTTCTCCATGGTAACCACTAATGAACATAGATTTTTCTCTCTATATAGCTATATATTGATATGAGTGATTGAATAATATTTGACTTTTTATGTTTGATTTATTTGACTTAACTTATGACTTCCTAGTCTCTCCATGTGATATCTGTTGCAGACTGATCATTTTTCTTTATGGCTAAATAGTTTTCCATTGTGTATATATCCTACAATTTCCTTAACCCTTTATTTGTTGTTGGATATTAGACTTGTTTTCATTTATTTGACAATGAAATGTGTAAAGCACATGTGAATTTATGAATGTATATATGTGCTTATGTTATCTGCTAGGTATAAAAAGATTTAAAATTAACAACACTTGAAAGAAAACTCACACTCACTACCTTGGAGCATAGTCCATCTAATAGCAACCGAGTAAGGGAGAACAGAACTGCCTCTGTGAATTTCTGAGTCTTTACATTTCCACTGGCTAGCAATGTGCTCTTTCTCCTGCAGAGTGGCTGGTGCTTTCTATCTGTCTCATTTGCAGTGAGCAGCCTAACTCTCAACTCCTAACACCACCAGGACTATTCCATGATGGTACAGGACATAACATAGTTCAAAAAACCCATGACCTGTATCCTAGTAGATTTTGTAGAACCTGGAATTTAAAAACTAGCAAATGGCTATGCAAGATGCAACTATTGTTTTTTAGCAAGAATCATACAGTGGACAGATAATCAAATATTCAATGGAGAAACAAGTATGCACTATCATTGGTAGAATGCAACCTTGTATAAGGCAGACACTGTATGTGCAAGTATCATTTGGCCTCCTCTGTATCAGCCTGTAAGAATTGATGAGAAAACGAGGAATAATCTGAATGCTGCTTTTGTTCAGATGCTCTTGTCTTCTGACTGCATTCATGCAAATGTGGAAGGCTACTTTGTTTCTTGACAAATAGGTTAAAATCTTACAACATGCCTTCTGTTAAATACAGCATCTTAAAATATAGTTTCATGATCATAATCTTCTTGTAATGATTGGAGTCTGGCTTGTGTTTGCAGCATCTTTCAGCATATGAGATATATTATGACTCTGCAATTGTTATAAGTGAGGGTACCCTGAAAGGATGTTGGTTACATAAATGCAACTTTTGAAATGCTAAATTGAATGCATTCATTGTGGTTTAACTAATCTTAATGGACATTCAAAGACATGTCAACTTGATAGCTTATATCCCATAAATATAATAATAAAAGGAACCAAGAGTGATATTATACTTTGATGTTTTCTTATCCCCCAAATATAATGTCACACAATAGGAACTCAAACATACCATTAAATTGAATGTCTTTTAAAAAAACTTTTTTATGGGAAAACGACAGATTTTCATGATCTGATGGTACAATGAGGGAAATTTCCCTAATTCTCAAGTGAGAAACATTTTCATTTCTCTTATTCTCTGAGGAAAAGCATCCCCTGTTGTTGAAAAGGAAGGCCTGCTCTCTCTAGATACTATAAGTTTTAGGAAGCAGTACCTCAACATTAAAGCAGTACCTCAAAAGGTAGTGCTGATAGCAAATATGCATAGCTGTGCCTCATGAATTACCATTCTCAAATGTACAAGCTTGTCACATGTAAAGAGCTCTGTGGGATATCCCTCACCTCCATGTCTCTCCATTCCAAGTTTCAATTTATCAGCATGAAAATGGATGCAATAAAGGAAAATTAAAAAGCCATTTATACCCAGGTTTAAAGAAAAGAGAAGGAGAAGATATTAAATTCACATTTACTAATTAGACACAAGTTTATTCAAGATGTTGACCACAGCTTCTACCAGTATTTGCTTTTACTCTTGTTGAGAACCCACATGTGAGAAACAATTAAAACTATTATAAAATTCAACAATGAGAACAGAAAGGTATTTTATTATATTTTTGTTGTACTCCATATCAAAGAAAAATAAACCATAGATAAACTTTTGCTTGAAACCTTCTGAAATTGTCCAACTCAGATTAACTTTTTGAAATCATCCACAAATAAGTTTACTGGTAGCATTCATCAGTTGCTTTCCAAATTCTTTATGATAACAGCTAAATTACTTAGAAGAGATAGAAAATGTTTAAGGTTCTAATTCAAGTTCTCTTTCCTTGATGTATTTTCCTTCCAAACATATTAAAGAAAATGAAATCAATACTCATGAAATCAATGGTCAAGAGATCAAGTAACACCTTGTATTGGGTAAATGCAAAACCTCTCTAGAGTATTGAAAATCAAGGATGCTACTTTAAGGAACGAAGCCATGATATTTACCATTGCCTCATATGCATTTTGCAGTTGGACATTGACAAAAGAAGACTAAAGGGGAATAGATGCATCTGAATTGTGGTTCTGGAAAAGAATATTGATAGTACCATTGACTGTTGAACGAGCAAACAAATCTGTCTTGGAGAAAGTCTGGCTAGGATGCTCCTTAGAGGTAAGAATGGCAAGATTTCATCTTATATTCTTTAGCTAGGTTGTCAGAAAAGGCCAGTCCTCGGTAAAGTGAAGTGATAGTGAAAATTAAGAAGGCCTTGAAGGAGATGGATAGACACAGTGGCTGCAACAATGGGTTGATGTATAGGAACAATTCTGAGAATGACACAGGACCGTGCAGTGTTTCCTTATATTTGGCATCCAACAACCACATTAATCCCTTTTCACAATGGTTATATGTGTTACAGACCAACCTATGGCAGTCTGAAAACATAGAAGAATAAGATTCTTCATATCCATAGTCATGGGATTTTCTTCCAGTGATGTATATTTCTTTTCCTTTCTTAAAATAATGATATGTAGTTTTCCTTGTACATGTATTTTGTTTTTTGGTTAGATTTATTCATAAGAATTTAATCTTTTTTGCTGCTATTGTAAATAGTATTGTTTTCTTGATGTCTGTGTCAGAGCTCTCTTTACTGGTTACAGAAATTTTATTGATTTCTACTTAATAAATGTGTTTACTACCATATTACCAAATTTCTCAATCAGTTCCTGCAATCTTTTTTTGTTTATTTGTTTTCTACATATACAAATGTGATTTGTCAATAGTAGAGCTTCAGCTCTTTGCCCAGGTGGATTCACTTGATTTCTTGTTGTCATCCATTAGTTCTGCCGAACTTTTCCAGCAATAATGCCGAGCACTTGAAATGAGAAGGGTCTTCTTTGTTTTCTGTTCACAGTGGAAATGTTTTCAGTTTTCCCCTGCTGAGTCAGGTAGTGGCCATTAATTTTATGTCTATGGACTTTATTGTGCTGAGCAAACACCTTTGTAACCCAATGGACATTGAATGCTGTTGAATGTCTTTTCTGCATCTATTGATGTGATCAATATCTTTTTTATGTGGTGGATTGCACTGATTGTTGTTTTTCTAGATTTGAGCTATTCTTACCTACCTGATATGAATCCCACTTGATCTTAGACAATTAATTTTTTGATATGTTGTTGGAATTCATTGGCCATACTTATAAAGGTTTTCTTGTTTGTCTATTTCATGAGGAATGTTGGTCTGTAGTTTTCCATCCTTTTTTTACTGTACAGAAAACAGCTTTATTGCTTTATTACTCCAGGCATGCCTCTTTGCAACTGTTTCTTCTCAGATCTGTCCAGGCAATGGTTCTGCAAAATTGCAAATGTCAGCTTAAGGCATCACTAATGTTGCAGAAGAAGTAATGTGATGGGTAAGTCTGGACAGCTCCCCATGAAAGCTTCTGAGAATAGGAGACCATTTCCAAGGGTTGGCCCATGCGATCATCTGACTGCAGGGTGGGCATCCTCTCTGGGAAGAAGGGTAATCCCTTTAAATTCATTCACAGACAAAAAATTACATCTATTCTTTAAGTCTCCAGATTCAGAAATATTTTTAAAGCACCCACACAGCACCCCAGAAGCTCCTGTATGTGTGTGGGCCTCACAGAAGGCTCATGAAGTCTTTCTTGGGTTCAGGAGGGGAGGAGAGACGGATGGAGAAGTGGATCAGAGTCAGTTCTTAAGTGAAGTCACCACTGGAATATGGAGTGAGGGGCCAGGAACCTCACTACAGCCTGCAAACCTGTCCTCCAGGAATGATTCCTTCTGTCCACCAAGTCGTCAGTCTCAGCACAGGCCTTTGCCTGCCGCACTGCATGCCAAACCAATGCTCCTGGTTAGCTCACTGGGCCGCTTCACTGTCCGTGCCCTCCAGGACCCCTTCTTCCCCACTGCCTTCCAACCTCCTCTTGAGTGGCATCTGTAGGACTGTCCTCCTTTTCCATCTTCTGCATCCCCTCTAGAGACTTCTGGTCATTGGGGTCCAAGCTTAGTGCTGTGCTGCATTGGTCCATTGCTTCCTAATACTCAATGACAGCTACCAGGATATCTCCTAGGATCCGATGTAAGATGCAGTCACTCTGGCTGGCTAGTGCGTTCCTAAGCAGAGCAATCCCATCTTCATATTTGTGCTCTCTACTAAGTAGTTCTGCTTTTTTCACCACTGCTTTAATATAATTGGGTCTCTGGGTCAGGGTTTTATCTAATAACATTTTGGCTTTCTCTTGTGTGACTGGGTCCTCAAGACAAACAGTGGCTAAAAGGGTGAGGGTCTGTGCATTCGTTCCCAGGGTTTTGTAAACATTGTTTGCCATGACCATTGCTTCCAGGGTACTGGTGGAGGCTAAGTAACATTCGCTAAGTCCTTCATAACAATCTAAGTGACATGGTACAAGCCATATGGCCTCCCGGAAGTGGATTATTGTTTCTTGGATTCTGCCCATGTTCCTAAGTGCAGTTCCCTTAAGTAGAAAAGCTTGAACACTATTACTATTCAGCTGAATGACCTTGGCTGCTAAGTAGAGAGCCTGAGAGTAGCGTTTGCTATAGAAGCTGTGACACTCAGAGACCACCTAGGGCTCTGCATGCTGATCTGAAATATTAAAAAGTCGATAGCCAAGGTGCTCAGCGTCCTCCAAGTGCCCTTCCTGAGTCAGGAGGCAGCCATATACATCCATTCCCTTGATCAAATAAGGGTCCAACATCTGTGCTTGTTCAAACTTGAGGACAGAGTTCTTATTGTGCCCAGCTCGGAAGCAGAGGTCTGCTCAACTCCGCAGCAGGTCCATATTAGCACGTAATAAGGATGTTTTTCTCCAGGGAACAGATGGCATTGATTGCTCTCGACTTGTCACCAGTGTGCACAAAAGCATAGGCTTTGATCCACAGAGAGAGCCAGTCTAAGTTGGGCATGGTCTGGATCACATTCATTGTCATCGAGGCCACTTCTGTCCCTTTTACAGAGGGGCAGCAAACCTAGAAGGGCATCAAGTGTTAGTGGAACTGCCACAGCACCTCCTTGTAGCTGGTGACGGAAAGACGCTCCTGGGCAGCCTTCTTGTCGAGTTTTGCTAGCATCATGTTTATTTGGGGAGTTCTTTGTCTTGAAGGGATCCTATCAAGGATAGCAATGGCATCTTTATCTTGCTTTAGCATGGTATAGCACTCAGCCAGTTTTTATTTCACTTCAATTTCCGAGAGAAGACACTGGCTCTGGGGAGTAGCTGCAGAATTGCCAGTTGAAGGGCTCACCTGGGAGGTCTTCCTCAGGGTCTTTTGCTGCAGAGCCATGGTGTGCTTAGTCACAGCATTCCGCTACTCCTTATACTGAAGCAGGGAATCTGCATGATCCACCAGAGTTGGTACCCTTGCCAAGGGGAGAAAAGCTCACTTGAAAACAAAGAAAGCACACCCCGGGTGGTTGTTACTCATTGTCAGTAGCAGGCTGCTGAGGAGCCGCACGTGGGACTGCAGCCCCGCGGCCGCCATGACCCACACGTGGTCTATCACATTCATCCTGTGCAGCAAAGCCGCGGCAGCAGCGGTGGGAAAAACCCATAGAGCCTCCTCAGGGAAGGCTCCAAATATGAGTTCTCCATCCTTTTAGTGCATTTGTCTCATTTTTATGTCAAAGTTATATTTACTTCATAAAATTAATTCAGGAATTTGCTTTCTTGTTGTTTTCCGGAATAGACTCTTAGAATTTCTCACATCTCTTTCCTAGATACTTGGTAGAATTCCCGGCCGAATTCATCTAGGTCTCAGCATTCTTCGTTGGCAGTATTAAGATGATTTCTTTCTATTTTTTCTTCTGTTATGGGTCTCTTGAGCTTTTCTATAGCAGTTTTCATGAGCGATGTTGTGTTTTTTTAATATCAATTTTATTGGCATTCTGATTAAAAATATTTAAATAGTTATTGTACATTGTCCCTATTTAAGAAAAGAACATTGAGAAAAACTACAAAGATTCTGCAGCACGGTTCCTATCTCATGGAGTTTACATTCAAGGGCATAATCATTTTGGTATTGCATCATTCTGCTTTAGATGCTGTGTTTTTACATTTGTTCATTTCTTCTAGATTTCCATCTTGTTGAAATGCAATCTTTCTTAGAGGTGCTTTGTAAAAAAAAATCATCTGAATTTTTTGTGATGTCATCTCTTTCAGCTCTGATTCTAGATATTGGCTTGCTGTCTTTCTTTTTCTGTTTACCAGAGGTTTTTTGATTTTGTTATTTCTCTGAAAGAACCAAGTTATTGTTTTGTTGATATTTTCCAAGTTGTATGTTTTCCAATTCACTTATTTCTGCACTTATAATTATGTTGAAATCCTCCCATTTGTTGAAATCTTATCTTGTGATTCTTGTTCTAATTGTTTAATTAAGGTTGAATAAGAGATATATTAAGATGTGGATTTGGATTTATACTCTTTTTTGATGTATTGATTGCTATTTATTGCACTTTGATAGTTGATTTTGCATTGTCTTAAATGTTTTGTTTTCATTCTCATTTGTTTCAATAAGTTTTAAAATGTTTTTTCATTTCTTGCTGTTTTTTTGTTGTTGTTATTTTTTTCTTTTTTTTAGTTTTTTTTTGTTTGTTTGTTATTTTTTTGGGGAGCATCACTGTCCTCAGGTGGTGGGAGTAGGAGGCCCAGCCTTTGCTCCCTGGAGCTGGAATCGAACCTCCATCCCAGTGGGCCGCAGTACTGCGCACAACCACTATGCCACCGGGGCTCAGCCCCTTCTTGCTGTTTTCTTCTATTGGTCACTGTATAGCATTTCTCATGTCTCTTGATATCATTTGACTTGAAGACTATTTTACAAATATAAACATTACTAATCATACTTTTTATGGCTGACATTGCCTTAGTAAAACTTCCTCCATCCCTTGATCATCAGTTGATCCATGTCCTTGAAATTAAGGTGTTTCCTGTGTGTAGCATATTGACATAGCAGGCTTGTGTGTCTTGATTGGTGCACAGAATGGATTGGCTTTCAGTGTAACGGTTGTGAGGTGGGTGACTAGTTGTCATTTAGCTATGTGCTTGTGTGTGTCAGTGGTTTTATTGGTGTCTTTGTTCCTGCTCTACTTAAATATTGTTTTTATATTGCTTTCATTGTATTGGCTTCAGGGTGTTGTTTTCCTATATAATGATCTCTAATTTTTATGCTGTTGTTGTTTGTCTTTTCATAGTCTTTTCATTAGTAATTTTGGTAATGTTAGTCTTTTTAAAAATTAATTTAATTTTTCCTGATCTGCATTTTCTCCATATTTAAATGACAATTTTGTGGAATATAGGATTTAAAAAAAAATTGAATCATTTTATTTGGGGCTAATAAAACTCTTATCGCAATTAATACATACATTTATTGCATGCAAACCACATTGGTACATTTGTTGGCATCATCATTCTCGAAACATCCACCTTCAACCTAAGCCCTCAGCTCCTCATAGTTCCCCTCCCTCCCCACTGCCCCACCCTCATGAACTCTTGATAATTTAAAAATTATCATTGTTTTGTCATATTGTACATTGTCCCAGGTGTCCCCTCACCCACTTCCTTGTTGTCCATACCCCAAGGAGGAGTTTATATATATATATATATATAAATATATATAGACATATATAGATATATATATCCCTACAATTGGCTTCCCCTTTCTAGTGTACCTTTCCTCCACCCTCCCAGTATCACCACTGGTCCTGAAGGGATCATCTATCCTCAAATACCCGTGCTTCTGGCTCCTATCCATACCAGTGTACATCCTCTGGTCTAGCCGGATTTGTAAGGTAGAATTGGGATCATGATAGTGGGTGGTGGGGGTGGGGAAGAAAGCATTTAAGAACTAGAGGAAAGTTGTATATTTCATTGTTGCCACACTGTACCTTGACTGGCTCATCTCCTCCCCGCGATCCTTCTGTAAGGGGATGTTGCTTAACCTACAGATGGGCTTTGTATTCCCTGTCATTTATACTGTTATAATTTTTAGTTCTTTGATGCCTGGTACTTCTGATGCCCTGTGGTCATAAAGGCTGGTATACTCCTTCCATGTGAGCTTTGTTGCTTCTGAGCTAGATGGCCGCTTATTTGCTTTCAAGTCTTTAAGACCTCAGATGCTATGGATATAAGACTTTTGTTTGGAATGTTTTTATTGTTTTTTTTTCTTCAGAATTTTGCAATGTCTTCCTGCCCATTGTCTTCTTTTTTAATTGTTTATGCTTAGATGTTTGAGTTTATTTTTATTGGTTGTGGTTTGAGGTGTACTTTTATTGCTTAAAATTACACAGATACACTCAGGTTTCTCTCCTTTTACCTACAAACTCAGAAGAGTTTGACTTTGATACCCTGTGCTGTGTCTCTCTAAGTGATGATCCCGTTTGGTATGCTTTCACATCTTTGAGCAAGTTTTTCTCTTTCTTTATGGTGATAGGGTCATTCTCTTCCATCGTTTGCTGTACTATTTTCTTTGTATGTTTCATTCTGTTTCCAGAATTTCCATGAGCTCAACAACGACCCTATTGATAACACATCCTTCCCACGTTTTCTTTAGTTTCTCTTCTTCCTAGGCCCCTTACCCCACCCCCGTTCATTGCTTATTTCTTTCCTCTGATGTATTCAGGAGCAATTCTCATTAATTTGTTTATGAGCTCTCTCACTCAGATATTTTATTGTTAACTAATTTTGTTATATTTTTTTATATTCTTGAATTCCAGTTGGTGTAGAATTTCTAGACTTTTACATTTGATCTTAGCCAAGAAGCTGAAAAGCTAGCTCTAGATTTGTAATTTGTGCTATTTCTCTAATGAATATTTCCTCTATTTGTTGAAAGCACCTAAAGATTATTTTTCTAAATTCCATCTGGTAATTGCAGGGACTTCATTTTAGGGTTGGGTGACTTCAGTGGCTTGTTCATGTTTTTATTGATATTTTTATGTGCACTCTGGGACTGAATTGAATTTTCATGGCACCATGGTACAGTTATTAGGTGTGTGTTCTCTGCTGAGTTGTCTGAGTGGGGTTAATGCTATTGCCTGATGGGGTAGTGGATTAATATGAGTCAGTTAATGGATCATTGGAAGAGAGACAAAGCAGTAAACAAAAAATTCAAGGGAGAAAAAAATAACTATATGAAGGAAATAAGATATTTAAAAATATGATATAAAGGATAAGATGTATAGCAAAATGTAATAAGTTTTCTGAAAATGTGTTTAAAAATGAAAAATAAAGAAAGGACAGCAAGAGATACCAGTTAAAGAAAGGGACAAGTGTAAGCAACTATTAAATAAGAAAATAAAGATGTTGGGAGTCAAATTAAAGAAAGCACTTAAACCGAGGCATTGGTAAAGATAAGAGGGAAAGGCTCCCCGAAGGAGACAGCTAGGCAAGGGCAAAGGATAAATAGCGAGAAAGAACTGCTGGGTGGGCTGTGCCAGTCTCAAGGGAGGCCTGTACCTGGGAGGAAGGAGAGAGAAGAACCACGTAAATCAAAGGAGCAAGGAAGGGTCTGAGCGGGATGTGGTGGACACATCACATAAGCCAACAGACATGAAATGAACTCAGACCTGTCAGTTGATGCTGACTCATGGTGTCCAATGACTGTTTATCCTCAGAGTAATTGGTGGTTTTGAACTGATGACTTTGTTCCCACAACAAGCAAAGAATGAGAGAAATGCTGAAAGCACTACTTGAAAAGGCAGTCCCCAGTGGCTGGGTGCCCTGCAGGCTGGAGTGGGGATGTGAGGCCTGCGGTTATGCCACAGGGCCTCAGCAGGCCTCAGTGTATAACAAGGCTATGGAAACCCCTGAGCCCAGCAGCAAATTAGCTCCCCTGTGCACACAGGGCCATTGAAGGAGGAAAAGGTGGAAGCTGCAGCTGGCAAGTGAGGGATCCTTAGGAGTAGGATTGACGGCTCCATGTTTTCCAGAGCAGATAATTACTCTGAAGGGGCTCTACAATGCCCAGGGGTGAAAGAAATGTGCAATAGAGGCATTGATTCCCTGCAAGAAATCCACAAAGGCTGCTGGTTGCAGCCATTAGGTGTTGTTTAAAATAACAGAGAAAATGTAGATGGGGGAAAAAGATGTCTAAAAGAAAAGAAGGGGAGAATGGTATGACTAGATAAAGATTTTTATAAAAATATGGAAACTATTAAGATGGAACCCGTTAGCATAATATTTGCTAGTTTGGCTATGATCCACAATGTCAGTAGTTCAAAATCACCAGCTGCTGTGTTGGAGAAAGGTGGGGGGGGGGTGTCTTTCTATTCTGGTGAAAAGTTTAAAGCATCAGACATTCACAAAAGCTATTTTAGCTTGCCTGGTAGAATCACTGTGATGACTTGACTGGACGGTAGTGGTTTTAGTATTTTAAGAAGGTAGTAAAAATTAATACAGAGAAAATAACTTTCACGAGGAAAAAAGAACAGAAACCGATAAATGGTGGGGAAAGAGAAAAGTTTAAGCAAATAAACAAGCAAAAAAGGATGTATGTATATGTGTGTATTTGAAGAAAAAGGGGTGTGCTAATTTCTGCTACTTTAAAAAATGCAGACATTGGAATATGCCATCATGGCATCCAGGTGAAGAAGCAACAAAGGTTTCCAATGTAGCAAGAGTGGCTGGAAGTAAGGGCAGGGGTCGAAAAATAAGGAGCCTTCTGAATGGACCAAGAGGTTTATAAAAATAAAAAAAAATCTATTTTTTAAATATCTGTCAGTCTCATTCTCATTGAGTCAATTGTGACTCAGTATAGGAGAGAGTAAAGCTGTCTGTTCTGTGTTACAGATACAGAAAGCCTCACCTTTCCTCCTGGATGAAGTGGTGGCTTTTGATCGTGTTTCTTTTCAGTTCCTACTCAGGGACTAATCCGCTGTGCTTGAGTAGTAAAGATTAATAAGCATAGTAAACATATGTCTCACGAAGGCAGGCGAGGTAATAGTAAGTGATAATAGACGGGAAGAGAGGAAAGTGTATGGAAGCAAGAAAGAAAACAAGGATCTATAGAGAAGTAGCGTTAAAGAAAAAAGAAAGAAGGCCAAAATCAGAAAACAGACAGAGAAGAATAAAAGGAAAAGAATCAAAAGTAGGGAAACAGAGAAAGGAAAATAAAACAAGCAAAGAAATAGAACAAAAGCAGGGCCTTGAGTGAAGATACTAAATTCTGTTGCTATGGCAACTTGCACTTGAAGGATCATATTGGGAATATGAAGCATGCAGAAAGGAAAAAGACCAACATGGCTATGTGCAGATGCATTTTTCTGCAGCTGCATTGATATATTTATGCATTTACTCAGTGGCATGGAGTACATGTCTGCAGGAATTGGAGCATGTGGGAGGAGAAAGTAACCAGGAGAATCAGAAACAATAAATAAAGGAGAAAATACTGTTTGAACGGGATGCTCGGGCTGGTCTGCTCAGTCGGGTATCTGTGCAGTCCTATAGGATGCTGCAGAGGTGCATGTGGTCAGGGGTGGAGGTGTCGATGTCTCTGGCACTGCTGGCTCTTCAGTGGTGAAGAGGAATCATCAGAATGGGCCCTGGTTGGGTCACCAGCAAGAACAAGTTGCCCAACTCCTCCTGGCAGCTGCAATGCTTCTACCCCTTGCTCTGTCCCTTTCCACAGAGGTGTTGAGGAAACCTGGAGGATGTAGGTCTTACTCGCTTTTCTGTCTCTAAAGGAGTATGGGGATTCTTTCTTCCTGGGGTGTTTTTGGCCTTTGTTTAGGCCATCTTCCTAAACTGGTGACCCCACAGTTGTGTACCCTGGCTAGTCCTCCAAAACTGTACATCTTTATGATGATAGACACTTTCCTCTTTCTCCCATAGGGCTCCTGGTAGGTCCATATTGCTGGCCCTCTGCACCACCAGAGCTTCTTGTATCCTTCACCTAGGTCTGTCTGGTTCTGCCA
Source organism: Nesogale talazaci (assembly GCA_004026705.1). Classification (NCBI taxonomy): domain Eukaryota; kingdom Metazoa; phylum Chordata; class Mammalia; order Afrosoricida; family Tenrecidae; genus Nesogale; species Nesogale talazaci. The sequence goes on from PVJH01010422.1 coordinate 60,091, forward strand.
GTGGTGCTTTTATATCTTTAACTTACCCCAAAGAATGATTTGCTCTTTGATGTCAACACAGCAATTTGTAATCCCCCAGGAACTCTGTTGTATTACTTTTCAATGTTCTCTGGGTTTGGAGAACAACACATAATGTAATCGGGGGTTGGGGGGGGGGAGTCACTATTATAAATGTTGGGTGCATAGAAGGGGAAGGAGTTTCGATGAATTTATTGTAGACCAATTCTGGGTACATTCAAAGAATGTGCAAGTGCTTTGTTGTGATTGAAAACAAAAGAAAACAAAAAGACTTTGGCATAATTGTACTGCAATTTTTGACACCAGTATTGTTTTCAATTTTCTTGAAGTTCTTTATAATATGACCCTGTGTTTGTACAAAATAATATATGAATGTTACTCCTTTGGAATTTAAAAACACATAGCAGTTCACATGAACAGTCAATGTTTTGATTGGATTTTTATTGTTTTTTACTTTTTAAAAAGGCTCCCTAAGAGAAGTGAACTACTGAAAGTACTTATTTATATCCAAGTATTGATAAGAAAGGCATGCATAAATATATTTTGTTAGAACCAATCTATGCATATACAAAGTGGAAGACTGTTAATAATAAACACCGGAGTGTCAGGGGAAGATGGCGGACAGATAGGTAGCTCACATCCTGAGCTCCTGGAGATTGGTGAGTGGGGGTGAATCCAGGAAATGGAGGGCTCTCAAATAGGTTTGGTGACTCCCAAAAATGCTGAGAGACCTCCTCTGAACCAGAAACAGGCTAGAACGGCTGCCACCACTCCGCACGGACGCCCGCACTCTGCACAGACGCTGCCATTTCTTTGGCAGCTGAGTTCAGAGTGCCAGTTCCTCAACCATGGGCCTAGAGGTCCACATTTCATCAGTGCCCATGCAAATCGCCAGCCAGTCCTCCCCACCCGAAGGTGCCCAGGTTCCCATGGGGGCACTCCACCCAGACCCGCACCCCCCACTCCCCACCCACAGAGATTCCTGTCCCCAACTGAGCAGCCAACCAAACCCTCTGCCACCAAGGAGTCCTGTGCCCATGCCGCATAAGGTAGCCAGAGGCTTTGAGCGAAGCCACTGCCTGCCTTTGTGCTCAATGCTAGCCAGCCCGCTCCTTGCAGGCTCCTGCCCCCCAACAACACATGTACTCTGAGAATCCCACACAGTCACTATGCTTAAGACCTGCCAGAGAGCGGACACAAGTGTGGCAGATCCTGCTCCAGTTGGGCAGTAGGGACCCAGCATTAGGAGCTAGCCCAAGGCACATTCCCATTGCCCAGCTCAATCCTGCTCTCCCCTCTGTGCTCTGAATGAGTGGAGAACCTGCATGCCAGTGACAGGCCTCCCCTCCACCCACCTACCTGTCGGAAGTGACCCTATCAGTTCATCCAATCCCCCAACCCATGCGCTAGACCCACTCCCCTGCACATGATAAACACTTTTCATCAGGCATGAATGGAAGGCCCATACTCTCCACAGACATCGTCACCCCCCAGGGTGGGATATACTGAAGATAAAACACCTGTCAACATGGAAAGAATTCACCAAGAGAGTAATTAGAGAGCAGATGAATTGGGAAAGCATCTTTAGCAATGACAAATCAGATTTACTAAATGTACAATACCCTGATAGCTTCCAAAAAGAGCAAAATTAACTGCCCAATGAGGGGGTGGGCAAAGAACCTGAACAGATGTTTCACAGAGGCAGAAATCTGAATGGCTAAAAACATCTGAGAAAATATTCCTAATCACTAGCTATAAGAGATACACACATCAAAACAATAATGAGATACAACCTAACACGCTCAAGGATAGACCCATTCAAAAAATCAGAAAGCAACAAGTGTTGGAGAGACTGCTGGTGGATCTGTAGGTGTGTACAGCCACTATGGAAATCAATTTGGAGATATCTAAAACAGATGGAAATTGAGCTACCATATGACCCAGCAATCCCCCTACTGGACATGGATCCATAGGAGGAAAGCAACAATTCATGACCCATCTGTGCCCCAATGCTCATGGCAGCACTGTTTGCAATCACAAGGAGTTGGAAGCAGTCCAAATTTCCATCAACTGACGAATGGATTAGAAAGCTGTGGTACATACATACAATAGTGTACTATGCATCACTGAAAAGCAGTGATGAATGCATGAAGCACATCACCGCCTGGGAAGAACTGGAGGGAATTATGCTAAGTGAAGTTAACTAAGAACAAAAGGACATGTGCAACATGAGTCCCCTGAGGTAAGTGTAATAATAATTTGAAAAAATTCAAAAGGGACATTGGGAAAAAGTTGTTGTTTACAAAAAGTCCTGGGGAAAGACCCATCTAGTATGGCAGGGGTCAGACCAAATCCAGGGCTACATATGGTAGCTAACTAGGGTGGAGAGTGGGGGTGAAAGATTGTCAAGTATATAGAGGGAATTGCACACTAACCCACCCAAGGGGAGCATGTTTTTATATCTCCACAGGGAAAGAGTACAAAACTTAAATCCAGTGTTCCTGGATGTGAATTTGGTGTGATGCAATGAAGCAGGGAACCAGTGGAGGGATCTGAATGCACAATCCCAACTACTGGGGCTGCCACACTACCCCCATGAGAGTGTGCTTTGCAGGACAACACTGAAGCTGCAGGTTGGAGAGCGAGTTATGCCTGACCAGAGCACACAAGAGCAAATGAAGGGGATGGAAGAAGAAAGAATGGAGTGCATCCTGGCCCACTGAGTCTTCAGGAGGATATTCCCACTCAGAACAACTGATGCACAGAGAGGATCATATGGCCGGTCCTACTATGAAATAAGGTTTCCCTCACTGACCCAAGGCTCTGCAGGGACAACAGTGGAGAAATGGTATCAGGATTATACCCTGTCTAACCCACCATACCATGGCAAAAAACTTAGGGTGTGCAACAGAGCACGGAGTTCCAGATGGAGTGCTAAGGATATACTTTGGGGCTAGGGTGTGCCACCCCATCTGACCCTATTGGGGGGAGGTATCACTCCTAGAGGTCAACAAACAGACACTGAACTATTAACAGATTTTTATTTTGTTATTATTTTTACATAGATTTATTTTATATTTACACTATATATTTTGGACATTGGGGTTTCTTTATTGTTATCTTCATGTTAGTTTTGTAGGATGCTTCATCTTAGGATGCATAAGTTTTTTGTATATATTTCAGTCTCTCCACATCTATCTAGATAAGATAGGCTGGATGAACAGCGTAGAGGCGAAAATGACAGGACTCACTGTTCTGGAGGGTGGGGGGAACATGAAAGATAGGGAGGAGGGGGAAAGGCGGTGATGTTGACAAGTCCATGGACAAGGGAATAACAAGGGATTCAAAATCAGTAACGAGGTGGACATGAGAGGCACAACAGAGATTGATCAGGAGTAATGTAACAGAAAGACAATACTGAAACCAAATGGAGGGTGATCTTGTTTGTGGGAAGAAATGGGTGGTAAAGGGCACATATAGAGGTTCTAACACAGGCATGTACATAGGTGAATATATTTATATAGGACGATGGGGAAATTGATTAATGTGAATAGACTTATAGGATTCATGTTAGGACAGTAGATGGGCAAGAACATTTTGTTCTATTAAATTGGCATTCTATGATGCTTACCTTCCTGACACACTCACTGAAAACAAATGTGTGCATAAGCAAAGGCAGCGAAGAAGGTGGATGGTGCCCAGGTATCAAAAGATATAGTGTCTGGGGTCTTAAAGGTTTGAAAGTAAACAAGCAACTATCTAGCTGAAAAGCAACAAAGCTCACATGGATGAAGCACATCAGCCTGTGTGACCACAAGATGCCAAAATGATCAGTTATAAGAAGTTAAGGAGTAAAAATCATAATATTGCGTGTTCACCTCCATGATATGACTACTCACAACAAATGTGTGCATAAGAAAATGTGTTGAAGAAAGTTGATGGTGCCTGGCTATCAAAAGATACAACATCTGGGGTCTTAAAAACTTGAAAGCATACAAGTAGCCATCCAGTTCAGAAGCAACAAAGTCCACATGGGAGAAGCACACCAGCCTGTGTGACTATGAGGTGTCAAAGGGAGCAGGTGTCAAGCATCAATGAACTAAAAGTTGTATCATTATAAAGAAGGGGGATTACTGATTGGAGACCCAATGCCTATCAATAGGTGAAGGAGCACCTCCTCGTAGAGGGGTTGCAGGGAGAAGAGTCAGTCAGGGTGCAGGGTGGCAACAATGAGGTATGCAACTTTCCTTTAGTTCCCAAATGCTTCTTCCCACCCACCATCATGACCCCAATTCTACCTTGCAAGTCTAGCTAGACCAGGGGATGAAGACTGGAGTCAGAAACATGGGGAAATCAGGACAGATGATCCCTTTGGGACCAGTGGTGAGTGTGGTGATACTGGGAGGGAAGGGGAAAGATCGAGTGGAAGGGGGTAACCAATTGCAGGGATCTGCATATGAACTCTCTGGAGTGCGGACAGCAGGGAAGTGAGTGAAGGGACACATCGGACAGAGTAGGATATGAAAAAGTAATAACAATGAGTAAATTATTAAAGGTATATGCTCAAGGGGGAGGGAGAGAAAGGGGAAATATGGGGAACTGGTACTGGGGGCCTAAGTGGAAGGAGAATGTTTGGGGGGAGATGATGATAACAGATGTGCAAATGTGGTATGGATACAATTGACGTGTGTGTTGATCGTGATGGGAGATGTATGGGCCCCCAATGGAGTGATATTAAAAAAAAATGGAGGGGGAAAGAGGAGTTTATATCAAGGGCTCAAGTAGGAAATATTTGGAAATGAATATGACAAAATGTGTACAAATGTGTTTAATCCCAAAGCTGTAAAAATCCCAATAAAATTATTTAAAAAAATTAGCACCTACAAAATTAATAAATGCAAGAATTTTTAAAGACAAAATATGACATGCTAATATAAAATAAAAAGAATCAAAATGGATATATTACTGTCATATAATGCTTGCTTTATAGTAAAAATATTACTAGCTATCAAGTAAAGCATTTAATACTATTAAATAGATTAATTCATTAATATAATTTAGTAGTCATAGCAGTTTATGCAGTTACTCCCATAATTCCAAAAATACTGAATTGAAGTTACAGAGAAATATATTTCAATACACTTTTTTTAATTTCCCTCTGCGCTCCCTCAATACACCTTTTTAATGTTGTTGTTAGGTGCCAATTGATTCAGTTCCCACCCACAGCGACCCTGGACGGGACTAAGCGCTTCCCAGCTCTGCACTTTCAAAACTGTTCTGATGCATCTTGTTAAGCCACAGGGTCAATCCATCCCCTTCAGGGCGACCTCTTTTTCTTTGGCCACTGTTTTACCAAGCATGATGAAGGACCAGAGACTGTACTCTCCTGTGATCCTAAACTCTACGGAACAAGCTGGTCAAACTTTTTCCAAGACAGACTTGTTGGTCCTTTGGCACTTTCAATCTTCTTCTCCAGAACCACAATTCAAATGCATTGATTCCTCTTTGGTATTCCTTATTCAATATCCAACTTTCTCATTCATATTTGGCCATGTAAAATTCACTCACACACACACACAAAAATGCACTAGCTTTTGCCAGTGAAACTTAGTCCTCTTCAATAGATAATAAAAAAATTAGACAGATAATTTTTGTCTACCTAAATAAATGATTACATTGAACTCAATGCACATAATTCAACATTTTTTCAATTCATATGCAACGTTTGATAAATAAACTATGGTTTAGACAAGGAAAAATGCTCAGTAAAATTAAATACATGAAATTATATGAACAATGCTCCCAGACCACAATATAATGTAAATTAATGAGATATTTCTAAAACATAAAAATTTAAAAAGTTGGACACTAGTTAATATGCTAAAATAACCAACCTACTGGTAAAAAATAAGGAACAAATGATTTTGAATAAAATTAGAAATGTGTGGGATAACAATGAAAAGAGGTTATGTGGAAGTGTGTAACACTGTTAACTTATACCAGAAATTTTAAAATGGATTCAGTAGTAATATTATCTGATATATCAACCAACCATATAAGCTAGTAAATTCAGGCCAAATTAAAGGAGAGAAAATAATAAGGCTTATATATTACAGAAAGCCTATTGTTTCTTTTCCCTGCTCTCCCCAACACAGATAATCATGGAGGAAGAAAGTATGCAACATTTCAATGTCATGAATGAAGAAGGAAACTTCTCTACACATTGTAAATGTTTTATAATGGTTAGATATTATAATGGACAATTTATGACAATAATTTTGAAAACTGAAGTGAAATGTAAACATACCATCAGGGAACTAGATATCTTGTGAATCTTAGTATATAGTAAAGAAATTTAAGATGCAGTTTAAAACTTTTTCAAAAATTCCAGACTCAGAATTAATTCAAGTTTATAAAGATTTGTGTTATATCATACATCCCTAAAATATAATATCAATTTTATAGAAAAATCTCCACAGAATTTGGGGCAAAAAATTCTAATTTATTCTGATCCAGCAATATACTAATTCAATCACAGGGAAAACATATAGTAAAAAAATACCCTTAATCCATATAATTTCTGATCCCAATTGAGTAAATAAATGTATGTATAATTTTATTATGTCAAACTTCACCATCTACAGAATAATAAGGATACTGTACATTGATCAATTAAATTCCTACCCCATATGGAAAGTTGGCTTAATATTCAATACCAACCAATGCAATTCACCACGTAATGAATTCACTACACAAAAATACAATCATATGATTATTTTAAGATATATCATTTAACCATAATCCAGCATGCATTGCTGATATGATGAATAGCATAACATAATGCTCAGCAAAAGAGTGTATCTTCATCTTTATACAGATAATTAAGGAAATATGAACAACTAACTCCATATGTAATCATGAAAGATAACTATTTCTTTGTCAGTGTATGGAAATCTTAGAGTAACAATTATTTTTTGAAGAATGCATGTCAGACTATGCCAAGGAGTGGAGATTAAAGAGCACCCAAATGTTCAACTCCTACAAAATGCCATTTTGCTCCATTTCCCCCAATCCTCTCATCTTTGGTTATAGTTCCTCATGTTCTTTGATTTCCTGCAATGTGCCGCAGACATTTCCCAACATCAGGAAATTTTAAGGAAATGTGTCAAGTGGTGATGGAAGCTGTTCAGTTCCAGATCCAAAAGTCAGATAAGGAAGGATCAAATGCCAGAACCAAAAGCTCAAAATGCCCCAAAGTCACTGCAGGTCTTCTTGCTACACTAAGCATCAGTCAAGATAAAGAGCTATGGCTTTCCAAGTGAGCTGCTGTAGGTTAGAAACTGCATACGCTGCTTAAGAGTGATTTAAACTACATCCTCTCTTAAGGGCAAGTCAGAGAAGCATCCAAGGAATTAAAGGGTGTGCTTAGTTTACACCCTCTACTAAATTCAAGTTGGAATCCCACATGATGCCTGACTAGTAGGATAGTAGGAAATGTCCTCCAAATTGAGAGTAGCCCTACTGATGTAAAAGTTCCCAACTATTATAGATCATATAAAGAATGATAGCTTGAAAGAACACAGTCATTAGCTATCTCAGATATGAGCTACCTATATTAAAATGGAGTAAATAGAACTATTTTCATTGCACACAACATGAACTTCCAAGGAAGATATTCGCAGCTCTAGCAGTGCCGTGTGTAAGCACTAGTATGCTGGTGAGAGATTAGAATGAGGCAACTGAGCCAGGGGAGGACAGTGTTGCACTTTTCTTCTATGAAGGCTAAAGCTTTAAAACCTCATGGGGTCATTCTAGTCTACCCTACATAAAGAATGGGAAAATATAGTATTCCATTTTATCCACATTTCACAAGAGAAATATACAAGCAATTATATTACAATATACTATAAAAACCTGAAGTTGACATTAAAGATATTGTATGAAATGACTTTGTAAAATGTCAATGGAAAGAACTCTGGTGGCAACTTGGATCCTGTTGGGCTGGTTAACTCAAGGTCAGCAGTTTCAAATCACAAGCCCTTCTGAGACAGAAAGAAAGGGTTTTCTACTCCCAGAAAGAGATACACTCTCCAAACACACAGGCGCAGTTCTCCTCTGTCCCACAATTGGCAATGACTAAGGACAGTGAGAAGGAAGGGTTTTCAGACAGCAATGGAGTAGGTGTATGTCTTCCTTTGTGTCCCACTAAATCTTAACAAAAACAGACAGTCTCGCCATTCTCCAACAAAGCAGCTGCTCTGTTTGAACTGCCAACCTGTAGTTACTAGACCACAGTGCTAGGGAATTTCCTTATTTCTTCTATTTAGTACAGGTTAAAATATAAGAACAAAAGCATCAGACATTCCAAACGTAAAAAGAAACTTCTATTTCGAATGAAGGAAGATAAACTGCAGACCATCACAGAGGATTATGGCATGGTAGTGATGACTGTGGGTTGTCACTTTACTCATGTGCTCTTTCTTGGCAAGTGTAACTCAGGTATCAATGGAAATAACCAAGAAAACTCTGGGTATAGTCTGCTAATTTAGGCAAAGGAGGAATGAGAAAACTAAGGCAAAACTTTTTTAAAAGAAGGTTAATCAACGTTCTTCAGCCAACTAAAATAAGCAAATCATTATAAAGAAAACAGCATGGTGGCCTCTCACACAGATTAGTAAAGTAAAAAATTATCGTTAAGCATCTGAGCTTTTTCAACACATAGCAACTTTATGTACAACAGAATGAAACACTACTTGGCCCTGAACCATCTTTACAATTGAAGTTAGGATATTTGAGCACATTGTTACAGCCATTGTCCTAAAGAAAATAAGTGAAAGCAAAAACTTTCACACTTGTCTGTCTCTGACAACGTGTCTTCCCATGCCTACTGGGATTCTATTATGGAGAAATGGATGGGGAAATATGACCTATATTCCTATTATGTAAGTTAGAGTACTCCCACTCTATCACTGAGGACTATTTGGAAATGTTAGACTTCCAGAACACTCAAGGGTAATGAAATAGTCCTTGTCTTTCTTCTATTTCAAATAGAAGTCCAGTAGTAAACAGGAACTTTTAGTACTTCCAAGCCCTCTTATTCTGATGTACCAAGGAATATAATATGGAGCTTGTTTATGGGGGTACCCTTTTGTGGGGCTAGCCAAGCTGGTATTACCAAAATTCTTGTGGGGAGACTGGACTTTCATCTTCATGTCAGATATGGCCCTATACTTTTGCTTCCAATGCAGTCTCATAAAAGCATCAAATAGCACCCTACATATAATAATACAATATGTTAAATGAACAGGAGAGCAAAAAATGTTCTGGTTAAATGTATCTTAATTTGAATAAAAACTGTCAACATACATTTACCAGTACCAAGAGGAAAAGGATGTTAGAACTGTCACTCAAATTTCTCTAATAAACATCATTTAAATATTTTACAGAGCAATTGTGAATATGTTTGAAATGGAAAGAAGAAAAAATATTAAAAAGTGAGACATAATATAATAATCATTATATGAAACAATTAAAAAGTCATAAAAGGACAATCCAAAATTAAAACCTTCAATGAAGGAATTGAACACAGAATGGAGATTAACAAACAAATCAGTGAGCTTGACGTTAGGGTAGTAGAAATGACATACTCTGAAAAAGAGAAAGAGCAGAATCATGGTCTCATTGAAACATGGGGAAAAATAAAGGACAGGTATCATTGTATTGAATACTACAAGAAATAATGAGTAAACATTTTGCATATTTTGCAAAAGACACAAATATATCCAAGACACTGAAAATATCTTAAATGGGTTATAATCACAGGAATTCATATCAATATATATTACAAGTAAATTTTTCACAATTAAAATAACACACACAACACATCTACACTTCCAACAAAAAACTGAAAAACCATAAAAAAGGTTGCTTTACCAGTAATGACAAAAAGTGTGTGGTGTGTGTATGTGTGTGTGTGTGTGAGAGAGAGAGAGAGAGAGAGAGAGAGAGAGAAAGAATTCCATGTCACAAAACAGAGACTAAGAATAAGTCACAATATATATTTTAAAAATCTTTTAGAAATAAGGAAGAGATAAAGCATCTTTTCTTATAGATTTTAGAATGGCTATAGGACTGTTTTAAACCTTAAGAAGACTGTATAATATTTTTAAAAATCTTGCCACATAAAGAAAATATAAAGAAAGTTGAAATCTACTGGTAAATAAAATATGTTTCTTCTTTTTTGGAGAGATAATCACTGTCCTATGATGGGAGTAGGAGGCCAACTTTGCTTGTGGAGAGTTGCTGCTGGATTTGAATGGCCAACCCAGTGGGCCACAGTCCTGCACACAACCACTACACCACCGGGGCTCAGCCTCGTGTTTCTTCTTCTGAGTTTTAAAAATTATATCTTGCAGTTAAAACAAAAGAGCTTAACATAGTAATATGGCGATTAGATAGGAAAAACCAAAATTGTAAAACAATTATGTTAAACCACAACATATGATAACTTGAATGTTGTAAATGGTTTTAAAGGCAGATAATGAAAAATATATATTCTTGTATTTCTCTCAGACAGGTAAATGCCTGATACTAGTAGATTATAATATGTTTAGGTATGTATAATATTTAGGAAAAAAAACAGTAAACAAAAAAAGAAAGTTGTTGGTGTGTGCAATCAAGCCAGTTCTAACCTTGTATTACTATAGGGAGAGTGCCCTGAAGTATTGTTCTGTAATAATTTTTTTTAATAAATCATTGTATTGGAGGCTCATACAGCTCCCATCACAATCAATACATATGTCAATTGTATGCAGACCACATCTGCACACTTGTTTCCATCATCACTCTCAAAGCATCCTCCCTCAAATTAGGCCCCCAGTACCAGCTCCCCATAATTTCCTTCCCTCACTCCCCCAATGAATCCTTAAAAATTTACAAATCGATATTACTTTGTCATATTGTACAGAGTCCATGTGTCCTTAATCCAATTCCCTATTGTCTGTGCCCCAGAGAGGAGGTATATCTAGATCCGTGAAATTGGTTCCCCCTTTCTATTCCACCATTCCTCCACCCTCCCAGTATCACCACTCCCACCATTAGTTCTGAGGGAACATCTATCCTAAATTCCCCATGTTTCTGAAGCCAGTGTACATCCCCTGGTCTAGCTGGATTTGTCTGGTAGAATTGGGATCATGATAGTGGGTGGGAGGAAGCATTTGAGAACTAGAGGAAAGTTGCACATTTCATTGTCACTACACTGTACCTTAACTGGATCATCTCCTCCCTGCAACCCCTCTGTAAAAAGATGTAGCTTCACCTAGTGATGGGCTTTGGGTTGCCAATCTGTACTCCCCTCATTTATAATGATATAATTTTAGTTCTTTGATGCCTGGCAAAGGTTCCTTTCAACGACTCGTGGTCACACAGACTGGTGTATTCTTCCATGTGGGCTTTGTTGCTTCCAATCTGGGTGGCCACTTGTTTACTCAAGCCTTTAATACTCTAGACACTATATCTTTGAATAACCAGGCACCATAAGCTTTCTTCACCATATTTGCTTATGCATGTATTTGTTGTCAGCGATCATATTAGGAAAGTAAGCATGCAATATTATGCAAGTTCTTGAAACCTGATAACTGATCTCTTTGACACCTTGTGGTCCCACAGGCTGATGTGCTTCATCCATGTGGGCTTTGTTGCTTCTGAGCTAGATGGCTGCTTGTTTACTTTTGATCGTTTAAGACCCCAGGTGCTACATCTTTTGATAGGGGGGCACCATCAGCTTTCTTCACCACCTTTGCTTATACACTCATTTTTCTTCAGTGATCATGTTGGGAAGGTGAGCACCATGGGATGCCAGTTTTATAGAACAAAATGTTCTTGCACTGAGGCAGTACTTTAGTGGAGGTCCAATGCCTATCTGCTATCCGACTGCTAACCCTATAAGTATATACTCATTGATCTATTTGCCCATTATCACATATAAACATATGCACTTATGTACATGCCTGTTTTTAACCTCTATAAATGCCCTTTATCCCCCAGTTCTTTCTCTATTTCTTTTTACTTTCCTCTTGTCCCACTGTCATGTTCAGCCTTCATTTGGGTTTCAGTATTTTCTCTCTGTTACATTACTCTTGATCAGTCCCTATCGGACCTCGCACAATCAACGTGTCACTGATTTTGAATCAATTTTTATACCCTTATCCTTGGGCTGATCAACACCAACTCCTTTCCCCCTCCTCCTCTTCTCTCATGTTCCCAACCCCCACTCCCTGGAACCATCAGTCCTGTCGTTTTTGCCTCCAGACTGTTTGTCCAGTCTATCTTATCTAGATATACCTGCAAAGAAAACAATAAGTACATAAAAAAGCATCCTAAAATGAAGCAACCAAAGAAAATAAAACAATGATAACAACAACAAAAAATACATTGTCCTATATATATATATATATGTAAAAACATAAAAACAATAGCAATATAAAAACCTATGAATTGTAGAAGGTCTGTTCGTATACCTCCAGGAGTGTCCCCTGGTTGAGTCGGATGGGGTCCCACATCTTGGCCCCAAAGGATATTCTTGGCACTCCTTGAGGAACTCCATGCTCTGTTACACACCTTTAGTGTTTTGCCATGGTATGGTTGTGTCAGACAGGGTATAGTCCTGACCCTGTTTCTCCATTGTTGACCCCCGAAAGGCCTTGGGTCAGCACATGTAGCTTTATTTCATAATGGGGCTGGCCACGTGATCTTCATTGTGCATCGGCTGTTCTGAGTAGAAGCATCGTGCTGAAGAATTAGAGGGCTAGGATGCACTCCATTCTCGTCTATAATTTTTATATGACAGATTTGTTGGATTTTCACTCCCTTGAAGCTAGCATTCAATCTGCTGATCATTTTTAGCTAGTAGACAAGACTTTAACCACTCAACCTCCTACAAATCAAAAAGAAAAATCATACTATATTTTTGCACACATGTTTTGTTTGTTACATATTTGGACACTGGCATCTCAATAGATAAATTTCACACCACTGTCTTTTACATGTTCCCAATCTCTTCCTTTCTTTATTATATTATTTTTTATGAATAACCACAATTAGGGTTTATTGAACCACTCCCAAGCTTCCAGACAGGTCCACAGATTCTCCCAGGTAGCCCACACCAACCCACAAGGAAAGAGTCCTCCCCATTTTCCAAATGCAGCAGCAGCTCTAAGTGGCAAGCTGGGATACAAACCCAGGTCTACTTGGCTCTGAAATCTAGACTTGGTCATGCATACTCTCAGGAAACTCGGCACTGGGAGTCGCTGACTTGGATACGAACAGCTTGAAGTGCACAGTGCAGAGAATAGTCAAGCAGCTGTGACCCACCACTCTACCATGGAGACAGTCAGCAGCGTCCAGAAGCTCCGGCTGGCCTGTTGAGCCAGGTATGGGTGGGTTGCCAGGAGCTTCAGAGACAAGAAGCAATACCTGTCTGCCACTAGCCTGGGCGGACTGAAGCTGAGGGAACAGAACCCCTGAGCGTGCAGAAGAGCTAGTCTGGAGAGTTCTGAGGAGTACACAATGAAGACAGCAAGACAGATAGCTAGGTGGTGCAGGAGAGACCCTACTTTTAGAGAAGTCCTGAGTCCCAAAC
>PVJH01010423.1:0-73769 GCA_004026705.1 Nesogale talazaci
GAGACTATTTATACCATTTAATGTTCTTTGTCTTTTGTCAAAGATCAGTTGTCTGTAGGTGGATGAATTTATTTCTGGGTTTTCTATTCTGTTCCATTAGTCTGTGTGCCGATCATTGATTCAGTACTAGACTTTTTCGGCTACTGTGGCTATGTAATAGGTTTTGAGGTCAGGTAGTGAGAGACCTCTTATTTTTTTCCCTTATTCCTAAGAAGTTCTTTGTTTATTGTGGATCTCTTCTCTCTCAATATAAAATTAATTTTTCCATTTCCTGAAAGAATGAAGCTATATCTGGATTGGAATTGCATTGCATTGCATTTATAGATTGCTTTGGGTAGTATTGACATTATCATGATGCTAAGCCTTCTTATCCGTGAACATGGGGTAGTCTTTCATTTAAATACGTGTCTTGATGTCTTATCATGCTGAGCTGTAGCTTCCTTCATGCAAATCTTTTTTTTTTTCTGGTTAGGCTTAGTCCAAGTATCGTATCTTTTGTTTGGCTGTTGTCAATGATATTGTTTTCTTCATGTCATTTTCAGAGCTCTCAGAGCATCAATCTACGGGAATCAGATTGATTGTGTGTGTGTGTGTGTGTGTGTTCATCTTGTATGCTGCCACCTTGCCCCAAGACTTTCGATTGTTCCCAACGATCTTTTTGTTAAGAACATATTGCATGTAGTTGTCAGATCTCTCTTGCATCGTTTCATCTGGGAAAGGGCACGCTGCTTGGTAAAGAATGGGCTTGGTAAATGAAGAGACAGACCATGACGAGGTAGATTGGCGATGTTGACTACAACAGGGGGCTCGAGCACAGCAGCAGCTGTGAGGCTGACCCAGCACCAGGCAGTGTTGGCTTCTGTTGCACGTCGGGTGTGTACGACTCTGAGCTAACTGGACTCCTCCTCCCAGCGACAGCCCATAACAGCTCCTGAGCCTTTCTGTCATTTTCTTAACCCTGACACTTTCTGAAGAACATTAACCACTTACTTATGAAATGTCTTTCAGGCAGGCTTTGATTGCTAGTTTTCACGATATGCTTTTGACAAGAACATCACTAACGTAAGGTTGTACCCTCCTCACCAGCTTACCTGGTATATTTCATGCTGAGAACAGCCTTAAAAATTCCTTTAATATGACATAATATCCCCCCCATAATCACAAAATATAATTGATCATAACAAACAAAACAAACAAAAGTATGCTGTTAAAATATAAGAAGTAAGACAAAACAAAAAATATGCCTTTAAAATAGAAGAAATAAAATATTAAAAACGTGTCTGAGGGCCTGGCCCCAATCCCAACTACACAGACAGTTGCCTCTCCACCCGGAAGAATTTACATTAGAGGACAGCACTAAAGCTACAGATCAGAGAGAGGGACATGTCTGACCAGAGCACACGGGAGCAAATGAAGCGGGAGGAAGAGAGAATGGAGCACATCCTGGTCCCCCAGCCCTTGAGGACGATATTGCTGCTCTGAAGAGCTGAAGAGCCAAGGCACAGAGAGGACCATATGGCTGGCCCTGCTATGAGACACCACATGCCTCGCTGACCCAAGGCCCTACATGGGACAACACTAGAGATACAGGGTCTGGATTGCTCCTGGCCTGACTCTACCACAACCAGGCAAGACAATAATGTGGGGGGAAATTATGTCATATTAAAGGAATTTTTAAGGCTGTTCTGAGCATGAAATATACCAGGTAAGCTGGTGAGGAGGGTACAACCTTACGTTAGTGATGTTCTTGTCAAAAGCATATCATGAAAAATAGTAGTGGGGGGGGGGCAAGAGCATGGAGGTCCCGAGATGCCAAGGATAGACTTTGGGGCCAGGGCGTGGCACCCTATCAGACTTGATCAGAGGTCACTCCTAGACATCAACAAACAGACCTTGAACTATTTACAAGTTTTTCTTTTTTATTATTATTTTTTTTCTGGACATTGCTTTTGCTGTTGTTTTAGTTTGATTTTCTTTTGTCCCTTCGTCTTGCTATGTCTTGTTTTTGTGTGCATATTATTATCTCTGCAGGTCTATCTAAATAAGATAGGTTGGATGAACGGTCGGGAGGAGAAAACAACTGGACCAATGGTTCCAGAGGGACATAGCGGGGTGGGGGCGTTGAGGAGGTGAAAAGGAGGGGGTGTTGACCAACCCAAAGATTAGGGAACAACAAGTGATCCAAATTCAGTGGCAAGGAGAGTGTGAGAGGCCTGGTAGGGATTGATCAAGAGTAATGTAACCGAGAGAAATTGCTGAAACCCAAATGAAAGTTGAGCATGATAGTGGGACAAGAGGAAAGTAAAGGGAAATAGAAGAAAGAAATAGGAGACAAGGGCATTTATAGACTTCTAAATATAGGCATGTACAAAGGTAGTTAAATTTATATACGATAATGAGGAAATAGATCGATGTGCTTATACTTATAGAGTTTGTATTAAAGCAGCAGATGAACATTGGGCCTTCAATCAAGAACTTCCTCATTGCAAGAACTCTTTGTTCTATTAAATTGTAATTCCATGATGCTCACCTTCCCGACACAATCACTGAAGACAAATGTGTGCATAAGCAGAAATAGTGAGGAGGGTTGAGGGTGAGGTATATAGCGTCTCGGGTCTTAGGGGCTTGAAGGTAAACAACAAATCCCACTTGGAAGAAGCACACCAGGCTATGTGACCACTAGGGATTGAAGGAATCAGGTATCAGGCTTCAAAGAACTAAACATTATTCCTTGTAAATGAGGGGAAGTACAGATTGGGGACCCAAAGCCCATCTGTAGGTAATATAACATCCCGTTACAGAAGGGTCGTGAGGAGGAGATGAGCCCGGCAGGGTGCAGTGTAGCAATGATGAAACATACAACTTTCCTCTAGTTCTTCAATGCTTCCTCCCCTCACTATCATGATCCCAATTCTATTTTACACAGACTAGAGGATGTACACTGATACAGATAGGAACTGGAAGCATAGGTAATCCAGGACAGATGATTCCTTCAGGACCAGTAGTGAGAGTGGTGATATTGGGAAAGTGGAGGGAAGGTGGGGTAGAAAGGGGGAACTGATTATAAGAATCTACATATAACCTCATCCCTGGGGGACAGACAATGGGGAGGTAGGTGAAGAGAGACATCAGACAGTGTAAGATATGGCAAAATAATAATAATAATTTCTAAAATATCAAGGGTTCATAAGGGAGAGGGAAGTGGGGAGAGAGAAGGAAAATGAGGAGCTGCTACCAAGGGCTTAAGTAGAAAGCAAATGTTTTGAGAATGATGAGGGCAACAAATGTACACATGTGCTTGATATACAATGGATGGATGGATGTATTGTGATGAGTTGTTTGAGCCCCCAATAGAATGATTTTTAAAAATAGATAGATAAATACTTTAAAGAAAATAAGTATTAGGGTACAAGGAAAAAAATTAATGGACCAGTGACACATTGATTTCCTGTTATTTCAGGAATCAATAGGAAAATATGCACTGACCTCTTGGTCTGTCCCACAAGTACATAAGAATCTTAAAGTTTCCTGTGGTGCAAAATCTTACAGTTTTGTGTTGTGCACCTTCCCTCCTGTGCATTTCTCTTGACTGTCAAAGATAATCTTCCTACATTGATGTCCAATAAGAAAAGGTAGCCAGATGGATGATCAAGGAGTGGTTATTATTAATTTTAAATCAGGAATTTTCTTTCACATGAATTGACAGAGGGGCAGGTGGATAAAGTCTTAAACATAAGCGGAAACTTGAAAGCGATTCATGAAATTCCCATTTCATAACACACTTCAGAAATTGCAATTTGCAGCTTTGGGATTACTATTGATTCCTATACCTCCACATTTTAGACATTTCCATTAAGGTAACTTCACTAGAAAACACATCACACATTTCTATTGTACTTGTTTTCTTTTTTGTTTGTTTTTCCCTACATATACAATTTAGTTACACTGGTTACATTCATCAAGTTATACAACCATTTGTATCTTCTGACTGTTCTTAATGTTCTTATGTAATTTTTCCAGTTTCTGTGATCAATTTGATCCCATATAGATAATTCTTCAAAGGCGGACCTTTTTTTTTTTTTTTTAACTAATTAAGCTTAACTATAATTAGATTTTTTTTTAATTTAAAAATCATTTTATTGGGGCTCATCCAACTCTTATCATGATCCATACATACATCCACATTTGCACATGTGTTGCCATCATCATTTTCGAAACATTCTCCTTCCACGTAGGCCGCTGGTATCGGCTTCTCATATTCCCCTTCCCTCCCAACTCCCCCTTATCCTTCCCCCATCCCCATAAAATTTCCAGTGTCTCATCTTTTGCATGGCAAACAAAATGATGAAACAATAGTGACTGCTGGCTTCCTTGGATCCATTAGTCTCTGAGTAAACAGTTCTGGACAGAAGTGGCCATGACCAAGGTAGTCAGATCCCGCCCTAGTTAAAACTCTGTGTAAGAGCAGCAACTTCTGCTGTGTCTCAAGCTACTTTTCTTTAAGCTCTGATTTTTTTTCTGTATACATATGCATTCACTTCCTGTTGTATTTTGGAAGGTGAAAATTTTTAAAATTTATTTTAATAGATCATTTTACTGGAGGCATTTACAGCCTTATAACAATCCATCCATCAATTGTATCAAGCACATTTGTATATATGTTGCCAACATCACTTCCAAAGCATTTTCTTTCTACTTGAGTCCTTGGTATCAGCTCCTCTTTTTTTCTACTCCCTCCCCCACCCTCCTACCCTCGTGAACCCTTGATAGTTCATAAATTATTTTTATTTTCCTATTTTACACCATCTGCTGTCTCCCTTCACCCACGTTTCTGTTGTTCTTCCCCTGGAGGAGATGCGTGTGTGATACTACATCATTATGAGCGGTTCCCTTTAACTCCCCCTTCTCCCCACCCCTTCCTCCTACCCTCACGGTATCACTACTCTCACTCTGGGTCCTGAGGGATTTTTCTACCCTAGATTCTGTTTGTTGTGAGCTCTTATCTGTACCAGCATACACGCTCTGGGGTCATGATAGTGGGGGTCTAGGGAGCATTGAAGAACTAGGGGTGGGCTGAGCCCCGCTGGCGTAGTGGTTGTGCACGGGACTGCGGCCCACTGGGTTGGAGGTTCAATTCCAGCAGCTGGGCTGGGCCTCCTACTCCCACCACCGGAGGGCAGTGGTGCCCCCAAAACAAAAACAAGCAAGCAAACAAAAGAACTAGAGGAACGTTATGGGTTCCGTAGGTGCTATACAGCACCCTGGCTGTCTCGTCCCTTCCTTGTGACCTTTCTCTGAGGGACGTCCAGTTGTCTCCAGATGGGCTTTACGGCTTCATTCTGATCCCCCTCATCCACATCAAAATGGTTGTTTGTTTGGGGTCTTCTGGTGCCTGATAACCTGATCCCATCGACACCTCAGGATCACACAGGCTGGTGTGCTTCTTCCAGGTGGGTTTTGCTGCTTCCCTGCTAGATGGCTGCTTGTTTACTTTCAACCTGTAAGATCCCCAATGCTATATATTGTAATAGTTGGGTCCCATCAGCTTTCCTCACCACATTAGTTTATGCAGCACATTTTGTCTTCAGGGATCGTGTTGGACAGGTGAGCATCACAGAATGCCAGTCAATTAAAACACAGTGTTCTTGCGTTGAGGCAGAACTTGAGTAAAGGCCCCATGTCCATTTGCTACCTTAATACTTATACCTATACTTATAAGTATACGGACATAGACCTATGTCCCTATCATTATATATTGATATATTTACATATGTACTTGCTGATGTTTATACCTTATAAATGCCTTTTGCCTCCTAGTTCGTTCCTCTATTTCCTTTTACTTTCCTCCTGTCCCACTATCATATTTGACCTCCATTCAGCTCTCTGTATTTTCTCTTGGTTACATTGCACTTGGTCAAACCCCACCAGGCAGTCTATGCCCTGCTTGCCATCGCTTTTAGATCTCTTGTTGTTCTCTCATCCCTGGGTTTGTTGGCTCCCCCTTTCTTTTCCCCTACTTCCCCCTCTCCCCTTTCCTCCGGAACCACCAGTCCCATTGTTTTCTCCTCGGGATCGTTTATCCTGCCTATCTTATATAGACAGACATGAAAGAAAAGAAAAGAAAAAAAAAAGCCTATGAATAGTTTGAGGTCTGTCTGCTGATCTTATGAATGTTTTCCAATCAGGTCTGATGCTATGCCAAGCCCTGACCTCCCCCACCCCCTAAACGCTAAAGTCTTTTCGGAATTCCAACTTTGTTGCTT
This sequence comes from Nesogale talazaci, assembly GCA_004026705.1. NCBI lineage: Eukaryota > Metazoa > Chordata > Mammalia > Afrosoricida > Tenrecidae > Nesogale > Nesogale talazaci. The sequence goes on from PVJH01010423.1 coordinate 6,264, forward strand.
TGGCCCCCTTGTTGCTCTGTTGTGCTCCCTTCGTGTGACACCATGGTGTCTGAGGGGCAGGTGGGGGGTGTCAGACAGGGCACAATTATTCCCGCACTGGGGCTCGGTGCTGCCTGCCAGAGCGCTGTGGTTCTGTGTCTCGTGGTGAGGCTGACCCTAAGGTCCTTTCTGTGCACTGGCGGCTCTGAGCAGGAATGCCATCCTCAATGCTTGCCGGGCCAAGATGCTGTTCTCTCTCTGTGCTCTGTTCCCCTCCCCCACCCCACCTTCATTTGCTCCCTATCTTCCGTTTGGTTGTTGCATAGTCAATGGCCTTCTCCCTACTTTCTGTGAGCTGACCTTCAAGAAGCAACTTTAAAGATGAGGTCACACTGCACAGTGGTCAAAGCGAAGGCCGGCTGATCTGTCTGGCTGACTTCCCTTGAGATTTCACATGGGAAAGATCTCTAGGGGGTAGAAGTGGCGAGTGGGCTCTGCTGCCCACTGAAGTTCCAAGTTCACCTGAGACAAGGTCTTGGTGACCTCCTTTTGGAGCCTCACACCTGCAGAAAGGATAACTCGGGAACAAATCATCCCACACGGCAGAGGAAAGCATCGGAGAACACTCCGTTCTGGAGGCCAAGGTCAGCCATCTCAGCAACGTCCTCATGGCACGTGTGATTTTAGGCCCAGCACCCCTGCTGGCTGGGCCTTTTCACCCCCATGCCTTCCTTCTGCAGTGCTGCCCTCCAGGGAGGTAAGGCTGGAAAGGGGGGGGTACATTTCCCCCCAAATGTCATACATGGAGACAGCCTCTAGGTTGTCATCAAGAGTGTCAGAACGAAACTCAGGCCTGTTCAGGTTCCTGACCGCCACTTCGCTATTGCTGTTCATTTGGCATCTTCTGCTGATTTGAAGGAAGGCTCCCTGGTGACTCTGTGGGTTAAGGATTGTGATGCTAACTGAGAGTTTGGTGGTTCAAACTCAGCACCTGCTCCCTGGAAGAGAGCCCCGGCAGTCTGCTTCCATAAAGATTGACAGCCTCGGGCTGAGCCCCGGGGGCGTAGTGGTTGTGCGCGGGACTGCTGCCCACTGGGACGGAGGTTCCATTCCGGCTCCACAGGGGCAAAGGCTGGGCCTCCTGCTCCCACCACCCAGGCAGTGAGGCCTAAAAAAAAAAAAAAAAAAAAAGATTGACAGCCTCAGAAACTCTCTGGAGCAGTGCTCTTCAGTCCAGGTGGTCGCTATGAGTCTGAATCCACTGAATGGGAATGGCGTCTTACTAACAGTACAGGGAGATGTCCCCCATGGGAGTTGAAGGCACGCAGTGGGCCCAGGTGAGCCTAAACAGGTTCACCCTTGATGAAGTGGTGGTTGGGCAACATGGAGCTGATTCTGACTCAGGCTCAGAATCAACACTGCCTGTTCCTGGGCCAGTTTCCCAATTGTTACTCTATTCGACTTCATTGTTGCAACCACGATGACAGTCCAGTGAGGGCCTTTCTCTTTTTCATCAACCTTCTGTTGTATACGTATGATGTCTGTGTTAGTCTGGGTAGACTAGAGAAACAAATTCACCAACACTCATGTGTGTATTAGAAAGAGCTTTATATACAAGAGCAATTGAATATGGAGAAAACATCCCAGCCCTGTCCAGACCAAGTCCATAAGTCCCATATTAGCACCTAGGTCCGATATCAATCTATAAATCATGCAGCCTTACAATGACGTCGAATGCAGGAGATCACAGACCAGTGGGTAGAAAGTTTTGTGGATCCAGTGGCAGTGGAAGCATCTCAGCACTGGCAGGGGTCTCCATGTGGCTCCTTCAGCTCCAGGGCTCAGGTGGAACTCCATGTGTCTTATCCGCAGGAATGTCTCCTAAAGAGTGAGTGTGTGTCTTGCCTCCAGTATGCTATCCGTCTCGCCAGCACCTCCAAATGAGGTCATCAAGCTGTGACCTAATTGACAGGCTAAACCCCTTCCCTCATCAGTCTCAAATTGACAACAGATTATGGAACTACCACAATGTCCTTTTCCTGGGATGGGTCTCTCCTGATAACATGTCAAGAGTGTGTGAGATGAATTCTCACCATGCTTGCTTCTAAGGAGCCTTCTGGCTGTACTTCTTCCAAGATAGATTTGGTGTTTGGGCAGTGTATGGTACTTTCATAATTCAGATGCCTTGGTTTACCTGTAGTCTTTTTTTTTTTTAGTTTTTTTTTAGGCATCATTGCCTCTGGTGGTGGGAGTAGGAGGCCCAGCCTTTGCTCCTGTGAGCTGGAATTGAACCTCCATCCCAGTGGGCCGCAGTCCCGCGCACAACCACTACGCCACCGGGGTTCAGCCCACCTGTAGTCTTTCTTATTAAATTTTTCAAACTTATTCATTATCCAGCTTTCCTTATTCATTGTCCAACTTTTGTGTGCATATATGATGGCTTAAAATGCCAGGGCATGGGTCAGGTGCACCTTAGTTTGCAAGGTGACATCCTTGCTCTTCACTGCCTTACAGAGGTCTTGTGCACCAGATTTACCCAATGCAATGAACTTGCTCTTAGAAAACACACACGTAAATTTTGTGGAGCCCACATAAGTTAGGGCCAGCTGTAGAACTGGGAGTTCTCGAACTATCTATCCACATGGGACACAAGATTTTAAAAGACAAGGACAAAAAAAGCTAAGATAAGGTCTTACCACTTGCATGACCCCGGCATAAATTGGTTCTGACATAAGTTAAACACCTCTTTACTTTTTTAGTTTTCAACATTACTGTCTTTTATGATTAATATCTTTACAAATTTAATCTTCAAATGTCTGAAAGTTATCATCTGAGATGAGGACATCAACAAATTTCAGGCAAATTACTGAAGTTATGTTAATAAAAGTTATGAAGATATGTTAACTTAAGATAACATATCCCCCCCCCCAAGACACAGTTTTAAGTACAGTTTGCCACAACTTGAATACCTTAAGTTGGGCACTGCTTATAATTAAAATATTCACTTGAACATATATGTGTGTATAATGGTTTAGAAATATGTATTGTATACCAGAACAAAAAAAATCCTATCAATGTGAATGAGGGGAAATGCAGAGTGGAGACCTAAAGCCCATCTGTAAACAATTGGACATCCGCTTACAGAAAGCTCACAAGAAAGAGGCCATCAGTCAGGGTGCAGTACAGCACTGATGAAACATACAACTTTCTTCTACTTCTTTAATGCTTCCCCCCTGCCAACTATCATGACCACAATTCTACCTTATAAATCTGGCTAGACCAGAGCATGTAAAAAAGTACAGACAAGAACTGGAAACACAGGGAATCCAGGACAGAGAAACCCCTCAGGACCAGTAATGAGAGTAGTGATACCAAGAGGGGAAGGGGAAGGTGGAGGGAGAAAGAAGGACAGATCACAATGAGAGACATATAACCCCCCTCCCAGGGGGACAGACAACAGAAAAGTGGATGAAGGGGGACATCAGTCAGTGTAACACATGAAAAACTAATAGTTATTTATTCATTATTAAGGGTTCATGAGGGAGAGAAGATGGGGAAGGGAAGGAAAAATGAGGAGCGGATACCAAGGGCTCAAGTGGAAAGCAAATGTTTTGAGAATGATGATGGCAACAAATGTACACATGTTCTTGATACAATGGAAGGATGAATGGATCGTGATAAGAGCTGTCCAGCCCCCAATAAAATGATTTTTTAAAAATAAATATGTGTTATATGTTGGTAGTTGTAGCAGAACAAAGTGCTGTCTAGTCCAGTGCCACAGGTCTGGTCTATGTGAGATGTAATCAGACTTGATAGAGGCCGTGCATTGGACTGGTAACCATAAGGTCAGGGGTTCGAACCACCTGTATCTCCCCGGGAGAGAGACAAGGCATTCTACTTTCATAAAGAGGTACAGTCTCAGAAACGCACGGGGCATTATTACCCTGCCCTGTAGGGGCACTGTGAGTTGGCATCAGCTCGATGGCTTTGAGTCCAGTTTGGTTTCGGTTTTATAGTTCTATAATTATACATATCTCATAAGATATACATAATATACCTTAATATAGCTCTATTGGAATGTCATATATCATTACATGTCATATGTCAAGAACCCTGGATGGCACACACCATTTGCTATCAATTGTGAACCTAAATGTTGGTGGTATAAAACCACCCAGCAACTCTGAGGAATAAAATTCTAATTCTAATGAAGAACTTCAATAATGATCACAATTGATAAAACTGTAAAAAAAAAAAAAGTTAAAAACTGCAACTGTTCTATGGATCAGTACAACACATGGGCAACCATGTGTTGGACACTGACTTGATAGCAACTGACAAAACATTTTACAAGAATATATGTACACACCCACACACATTCTCTCTCTCTCTCTCTCTCTCTCTCTCTCTCTCTCTCTCTCTAGTTAGTAGAAAAAAAGCCTTTGATGGTAGGTTTCCCATTCATATTTGCATTAGTTTATGTCAATCAAAGGTGCAAAGGTGATTAATACTGTAAGAAAAATCACCAAGATATAGGCAGGCTTCTGCTCTCAGGCTCTGGAAACTTCTGATCTCTCTCATCTCCCAAACACAGGGGTGGAGAGCCAGCCTAGAGTTCCATCTGACATGCACATCTTAAGAATCACCCCCAAAACAAAGATCATCTGGGGTCACTCTTTCAAGAAGGTGGGCAGAGTGAGAAGACCATCCATTGGGTGCCGTACACCACTGGGAAAAGGTCTCACCAAGTCAACAGACACTCCTGCAGGAATGTGAAGGGAGCCTTACTGGTAAGCCCAGTCAGGATCAGGGAAGGGCAGCGTGTAGCTTTCCGAGGAGGTGGCATTTATACTTCTCTTGGTGCTTTGGGGAAGAGGCACCTTATGGGGAAGGGATTGCATAGAACCAAGGGGAGAACAAGTCTGGAACTATGTTCCTGGTTGGACTATTTTGACCTGGTTTCTATCCATCCCTCAGTGACTCAGCCCGTGTGCTTTGAACTATGTTGACCTTGGACTTTGTCCTTTTGAGAAGCACAGATTTCCTCATGGGGCCACAGAAAGACTCAGTGTGGAAACCGCACTGAATGAACTGGGGCTTACCTCAGACTGGAGAGCAGGACTCTGTGGTGTGAGAAGAGAGAGATGACCGCATCCTGGGCTGTGGGCTTGATGGTTGCTGGGCCTTGGTTGGGATCCCCTGCTTTGCAGGTGCTTCACGAAGGGTGGCCTGGAACCACCATGTCTTTGCTGCTTGATGCCCTCCTTGGTGTACTATGACACGTACTCAGATGAATGAATGTTACTGCACATTTTCTCCAGTCATCACCCCTGGGTTCATGTGCACAGTGTTCAATTACTTAAGAGTTCAATCTGATCAAATCAGCGCCTCATGGTTTGTGGTTAGGGGCCGGTCTATCCTTACACAACTTCCTTTTCTCAGTAGTATGTTAAATTCTATGCCATTAGATAAGTGAATAACACTATCAAAAGAATTCCATTATGCCCCAGGAGGACTTAGCAATAATATTCTGTCAATATGATCACGAGTTCCCTAAATTAAACCAGAGATGTATATAATCCACAGACAAGTGAATGGATTGGGGGAATCACACTCAACTCTATCTTCAAGTAAAGAACAATTAGTTCATATTTGATGATCCGGCTCAATGCTCACCTTCATGAAGGTAACACTGAAGACATGGGTGCTGTAGAAAAGTGTGGTGAAGAAGCCAGATGGTGCCCAGCTATCAGGAAGAATAGCATGGGGTCTTAAAGGTCTTGTCTTCGAACAAGTAGCCATCTAATGGAAGCGTCAACTAAGCCCACATGGAAGAAGCTCACCAACCTGTGTGACCTAAGGATAATCAATATAGAACCCAAACGTGATGGAGGCCAAGGAGGCCAGTGTGCAGAAGGTTGTGAATAACAGTGGGGACCCCAAATCCATGTGCCATTCCCTACATGGGTTAAACCTCCAGTGGAACCCCTCTGAGCATGGTTGAGGGATATGAAGAGCCTTGCAAGCAGACAGAGACCACGGCTAACTCGATTATGGTGGATGTACCTAGGTGCAAATGGGGGACCTGGTCACCTGATTTCCTCTATGACCCATTTTGGATTTGTTCTAGTTTTCAATTTTTCCTCTTTTTGCTAGGCAGTTTTTCCCCACCCACTGGTTTACTTTAATGTCTTTGCTGGTCTGTCAGAAATATACTCGCTGTTTTGTCCTTTTGTTTCGCTTTTGTGTTTTCCAGTACAGGAAGCGCAGGATGGATGGATATGCAGAGCTGATAACTGGTGCAATGGCTTATCAGGGATACACAGGGAGAGAGGTTGAAGGGAAACAGAAAGCCAATGATGCATCCGGGAGTGGGGAGGATGTTCTGGAACTTATGGTGGTGCTGCATGTCCCGCACTTTTTCATGTGCCTGAACTATGGCAGTGTATGACATGTGAATTATATCTCCATAATGCCGTTGGGTAAAATGTGTTCAAACATGTCTCTGTGGTCAGTGGATGGCTGCAGACACTTTCACTCACACGCCTGCCAGTCTTGTCAGGGCATCTTCCAACAAGGAGCTCGATCCACTAGTGGTTGCTCGGGGGATTAGAGGGTCAGCACAGACATCGTGGTGACTGTCTTGTGAGAATCCACAAGGTTAATCTTGATAGATTTTCTCAAAGGACACAGGATTCTCCCCACCCCCCCCCCCACCCCCGCATCATGACAGTGCACCTAGCTGGTAGCTGGACTATGAGAATTTCATTGGGAAACCTTATTATAGCCACCATTCCGCCCCGATAGTACCACTTCAGGCTTTTATATTTATTTTATTGTTGCTGTTTCCAAACTTAAAGGACAGTTTACAGGAACGCAATGTAAATTTCTGCACTGTGCTGGAATTCTCACTGGGACATGGTGTAAACAGGAGGGTGCAGAATTTGGGGGCAAAGAGCCAGAGCAATGGAAACGGCTTCTTCAGGAGTGAACTGAACCAAGTGGAGGATGTGTGGAGAAGGCCCAGCTTCATGCTTTGATTTTGTAGCAATACTTTTTAAAAATTGTGATGGGGCGGGCTGAGCCCCGGTGGCGTAGTGGTTGTGCGCGGGACTGCGGCCCACTGGGATGGAGGTTCAATTCCAGCTCCACGCAGCAAAGGCTGGGCCTCCCACTCCCACCACCAGAGGACAGTGATGCCAAAAAAATTGTGATGGGGCAAAGGGTGAGAGAACAGAGTCATTTTCCATCCAACAATTCATACGCAAGTTGTTTCATACCACCGATTGCAATCCCCACAATGCAACCTCTCTCATCCCACTTCCTCCCTGTATCTGTTTCCATTCTCACTCTTTTCCAAACCCTTCTGAACTTTGTCATTGGGTAAATGCTGCTCCTTTGATCTTGAATGTTTTGCTGTTCGAAGGCGTGTGTACTTCATAGTGTTACTGTTTCTCTGGTAGACCTGTCTATTATTAGGCTGAAAAGGGAGGCAGAGGGTGAGTTCATTTCTAGACCTGCAGGGGGACTAAGGGTCATACTTTCAAAGACTCCACCAGCCTGGGTCTGACCATTTTGAAGCTGGTCTTTTTCTTAGTGTGGAGTTTGGGAGCCCATTCGGCTACCGCTCTGTCTAAGCCTGTGATAGCTGTCCGCAAAGCCAGGCACCAGGGAGTTCTTCCAGGCTCAGGGTCTGTTCACGTGGTCCATCGTACTGTTTCCACGAGTCTTTGATTTTCTTCACTCTTCTTGCCTCCCATCAGGGAGAGACCCACCGTGACACCTTAAAAAGCTAGCCACGCACAGCTTTAAGACCCCACTTGAAATTCTTCAGTCAGATGTAAAATATTGTCCTTGTGAATTATTTTGTTGCTTGACTTTGATGTCTCCTGAGGTAAAATCACAAGTACAAATATCCCCCCTGTCAAACACACACACACACACACACACACACACACAAACACGTTGGTGTAGTCCCACTCTCCTCATACCTGTCCAGCCTGTGTGTCTATGTATGCATCTACACACACATGCCCGTTATCGCAGGACTGTGGACATAATGGTAGTCACCGTGGTTGCCTCTACTTCTTGCCCTTCTCCCAGCATCTTCCCCAGCCTGCGTCATGTTTGGTAGCAATCCATTTTCCAATTTACTCTTACATATGAATGAACTCAAAATACCCAGATAATGACCTAGGAATTCCCAGAGGGCATGTTTCTACGTGTGGGGTCTTGCCAAGACTGTTGGAATCTTGGGTGAGGTAAGTGTAAACATGGATCTACAGCTAATTCCATCTGCAGTTCCCTACCACAGGGAGTTTGGCAGCAATTGTTTCGATGTTTTCAGGGAGGATTGCTTTATCATTGACTTGCTTGCATATGGTAGTAATAAAAAGCTACGTGGTTTGAGTCTGTCTCACTGATTCATTATTTTAAAACTCTCTAGAGATGATCCACCCCCTGTGGTCCGAGTGTAGGGCAGACTGCTCCACAGCCCCGCCATCAGAAGGCCACCCCTGTCTCCCAGGGCATTCTCTCAGCAAGCACCTACTAGGTTTTATCCCCACAGGCTGATGGTCACTGAATCCACCGGAAAGTCGTATTTCTCTCTTTCTACTTGTTAGGGGATGTGTGGGAAGGAACCGTGAGATTTCCTCAATATCCTGTTCCTCATTAACAGTTTTACCATCTTTGAACAAATTTCCAATTCTCACTCGTTCTATCTTTAGTAATTGGTGTTCTCCTCTAGGAAGATGTTTTCTTGTCTTGGTGATTTGTTTATATCAGTAGATATTTGTGGGTTCTTATTTTACTCAATGAGTTGCAACCCATAACTATTACTAATTATTCTGACTTTTAAAATTGCCCTTGACTTGTCCAGTGGGAGCCTTTACAGGTTAGCCCATCATTAAAAAAAAAAGAAGAATCATTCCTTACAACTTGGTGTATACAAATATGTGTGCATGTTATCAATCTGAATACCAGGGGACCTTAGAGGGAATTTTTTCACACGTGAGGTTTCACCAAGAATACGGAATCAGAAGAGAACAAATCTGGGACCTGTACTTGACTTGGTCTGCAGGGCTCAACCTGAGTGAGTGGGTGGCCACTCCCCGGTCCAATGGTATAATCCCATTCTTGCTTATAAGACACTCACATTGATTGGGAAGGGTGTCACCAGTGCTTCTATTCCTCATACCTCCACCAATACACATCTTTTGGAAAGCCACTCTTCCCTCAGCTCTATCTTTCTGACAACCTGGCTGAGGACCAAGCACCTGACTCAAGCTTGACCAACCACAGCATCTCCCCCTCTCTTCATCTACAGGAATTGGCCCAGGGGAGGATACATGATTCAAATCAACTTTCCATGGGATTTAGAGTTAGGATCATTAAACTTCCTATAAAGGGCTAAATAGTAACTATAGTAAATGTCTTTTTAAAATTACGGCCAAAGCAAGGGGGGGGTACTGGGGGGGAAATAGGGGCGAAGGACGGACTGCACATATGTTTTCTCTAATAACTCTCAGTTTTGTGCGAAATTCTGTCCTGGGAGATGAAAACAGCTGTACAAATAACTTCAAGTATCCAAGGAGTCCTTTCCTATGAGGCAGGAGGTCAAATATATCCCAGACTTCCTCCTCCTTCAAGTTGCCGTCTCACTTCACCCCTGACACACAGCGTCTACGCTTTCCTCCCCAGCACTCCCCAGCTTGGTAATTTGCTACAACATTCCATTGAACTCACAAGTTTACACACAGTTTAAGTGGTTGATTAAGGGGTATGATACAACTTGGGATCGGGATCAATACGTGGAGAAATCAGGATTCAGAAGTATGTAAACAGTCACCCATGTGCATTGCAAGGCAGCTTCCTCGGCAGCTGGTTCTACGTGGCCCTGCAATCTGGACCACTTGCCCACCTCTCTCTGTTTCACAGGCCTTACTCAGGGTTAGGAAGTTTCCTGCCTCTTTCTCGCTACTTTCCTTCCTGTTGCTCCTCTTCTTATTTCCTGTTGTCTGACAAAATCTCTGCTTAAACACAAACCCCCCCTGTCCATTTCAAAGCCAGGGGCACACACACCCCCCCCCAGGGCTATGAACAGAACAAAACTCTGTTATGGCCAGTTCATTTTGCCTAGTAGACCAGCTGGGCTTCAACACACCTCATTTGCGTAGTCTATTGGCCAATCCCTGCAAGGTTTGAACCAAGCACAGGGCAAGCAACAGCTCAAAACCAGACCCAAAGCTTCAAAACAAGTTGTTTACAGCTTATCCAGCTGTAAACAGCTTAGTCAACCTGGACAAAAGTAACTAGCCTTGAAGGGTAGAAAACTAGAGGGCTAGGGGAAAATTTAAAACTAATCCATGGGGGCTGAGCCCCGGTGGCGTAGTGGTTGTGCGCGGGACTGCGGCCCACTGGGATGGAGGCTCAATTCCAGCAGTGGGGCTGGGCCTCCTACTCCCACCACCGGAGAGCAGTGATGCCCCCCCCCCAAAAAAAAAAAAAACTAATCTGTGCAAAAGCAGTACGGGGTGTGTTCAACAATCAACCATTGGGTTAGTGGCCAAGCACGAAGCATTTGCACCGCCCAGGGACCTTGTTAAATACTACAATCCACTTTTTAGAGGAGTTTTAGGTTGACAAAAAAAATATGTGCAGAAAGTACAGAGTTTGCATATACCCCAAATTAAAAAAAAAAAACAAGCTATTACCACCAAGTTGATTCTAACTCCTAGTGACTGTGGTTTCCATGGTTGTAAACCTTTGTAGAAACGGATGAGCTCATCTTACTCTGCAGACAGCTGGTGAGTTTGAACTGGCTACCTGGCAGTTAATAGTCCAATGCTTACCCAGCAGAGCCACCTGCGCTCCTTCCCATATGCCTGTCCCCCTGCAAATCCTTGTGAACATGTTGTATTAACATGTTAATACATGTAACATGTATATTAGCTTTTTTGTTTGTTTTTTTTTTGGGGGGGGGGTTGGGCATCACTGCCCTCTGGTAGTTGGAGGCCCAGCCTTTGCTTCTGTGGAGCTGGAATTGAACCTCCATCCCAGTGGACTGCAGTCCTGCGCACAACCACTATGCCACCAGGGCTCAGCCCATGTTAGCATTCTTGCAATTTAGTTGTTACAGTTGATGAACTAATATTGATGCATTATTATTAACTAAAGTCCATCGTTTACAGATCGGCTTATTCTTTGTATGTCCAGCCCTGTGGGGTTTGACAAATACATAATATCATGTCTGAACCAATTCAGTGTCAAGAAGAATAGTTCCCTACCCTAAGAATGCCTACTGATGCCTCTTCCCTCTCTCTGGAGGAGCCCTGGTGGCAGAGTAGTTGGGCATTGAACTGTTAGCTGAAAGCTCAGCGGTTCAAAATCGCCAGCAAAAAAGACAAGCCTTTCTGTTCCCATAAAGAGTTCCAGTCTTATGGCAACAAGTGTGCAAATGTGGCCTGCATACAATTGATGTATGTATGGATGATGGTGGGAGTTGTATGAGCCCCCAATAAAATGATTCCTTAAAAAAAAGGGAGAGGGAAAGAGGAGCTTATAACAAGGGCTCAAGTAGAAAATATTTGGAAATGAATATGGCAACATGTGTACAAATATGCTTGATACAAATAATGTACTGAATGTTATAAGAGCTATGAGTCCCCAATAAAATCATTGAAAACACATACACACACATAAAGTTCCAGTCTCTCCCCTAGCCCCAACCCCCTTGCTCAATGAAAAGAGAGCTCAATCAAGAACTCAATCTGTACAAAGCAGTAGCTCATGAATTTCAGCTTGCAGTTGGACTAAATTCTATGTTATTGGGTAAATTATTGATGTTATCAATGCAATTGCCTTATACCCTAAGAGGATGATGAACAATATTTTTCTTTGTTTCTTTTGTTATTATTATCTTTGCTTTGTCTGTTTTAGTTTTTCTTTTTGTTCTGTTGGTTCTGGGTTTTGTTTTTGTTATAATATGGCCACCAAGGGCTGAGCCCCGGTGGCGTAAGTGGTTGAGTGCGGGACTGCAGCCCGTGGGCTTGGTGGTTCAAATCCAGCAGTGGCTCTCAGGAGCAGCACTGGGTAGCGCCCACGACCACCAGAGGCAGTGATGCCCACAAAAAAAAATATGGCCAACAAAGCAAACCACAGTTGTTCATAACCTGAGGAGAAGCAGATGGATTTTGGGCTCCGGCATAATTCTGGGCCCAGTCTAAGAACAGCTAAATGGCCCTATTCAATACTCCCCTTCCTGGAATGATCACTGAAGATAAGGGCACTGCAATAAAGTGTGGTGAAGAAAGCAGATGGTGCCCCACTGTCGAGTCTTACAGGCTTTTGTATTCAAACAATCAGCCTTCTAAGTGAGGAGCCGACCAAGCCCCACATCAAAGAAACACATCAGCCCGTGTGATCCAAAGATGATGATGACAAAATCCAAATATGAAGAAGGGAAAAGTATCAGAGCTCAGATTGTGAACACCCAATCTCTAGAAGGCTGTGAAGGATGGTGAGAGTCCAAAGTCTACACGAAGACTATCTAGACGTATTAAGCCTTTGGCAGATTCCTTTAAGGTACAGGCAAAAGACTCTCACAGCTTTACTATCAGACAGAGATGATTGTACACTTGATTATGGTGTATTGAACCATGGTATCATTGGATCCTTGGTCAGTTGACCGCTCCCTCGATCCAACCTGATTTGCTCTATGCTGAAATATTTCTCAATTTGTTCCATGACAGAAATTTTTACTTTTCTAGTAAATGCTTCATGGAGAGGATAAATAGACTGTCGAGTGTTTTCTATGTCTTTCCCAAAGCTGTTTGGAATCAGTTTATTGACCACGTCTTCCAAGCCATTTGTCTTGCTTAGACTGACAGTCAAGGCTCACAGAAATAGTACTAAAGGGACCAGAATATGCATTGCATTGGGTAAATCTGCTGACAAGATCCCTTGAAAGTGTTGAAAAGCAAGGACGGTAACTTGAGGATCAAGGTGTCCCTGATATCCAAATACCTAAGCCATGGTATTTTCTTTTCTTCTCCTTCCTTTTTTTAAATCATTTTATTGGGGGCTCATACAACGCCCATCACAATCCATAAATACATCCATTGTATGCAAAGCACATTTGTACACTTGTTGCCATTATCAATCTCAAAACATTTTCTTTCCACTTACGGCCCTGGTATCAGCTCTTCACATTTCCCCTCCATCCCTGCGCGCCCCTCTCCCATGAACCCTTGATAATTTATAAATTATTATTATTTTGTCATATCCTACACTGTCTGATGTCTCCCTTCACCCACTTCCCTGTTGTCTGTACCCCAGAAAGGAGACCATATGTAGATCCTTGCAATTGGTTCCCCCTTTCTGCTCCACCTTCCCTCCACCCTCCTTGTATCGCCACTCTCACCACTGGTCCTGAGGAATTCATCTGTCCTGGATATCTCATGTTTCCAGTTCCTAGCTGTACCAGTGTGCATACTCTAGTCTAGCCAGATTGTAAGGTGGAGTTGGAATCATGATAGTAGGGGCAGGAGGGAGGAAGCATTTAAGAACTAGAGGAAAGTTGCATATTTCATTGTTGCAACGCAGTACCCTGACTGGCTGATTTCCTCACCTCAACCCTTCCATAAAGGGATGTCATGTTACCTACTGATGGACTTTGAACCCCCAATCCCTACTCCCCCTCATTTATAATGATGTAATTTTTAGTTCTTTGATGCCGGATACCTGATCCCTTTGACACCTTGTGGTCACACAGGCTGGTGTGCTTCTTCCATGTGGGCTTTGTTGCTTCCAAGCTAGATGGCCAATTGTTTACTTTCAAGGCTTTAAAACCCCAGATGCTACTATATCTTTTGATATCCGGGCAAGTCATGGTATTTTCAACCACCTCGTATGCATGTGAAAGTTGGACATTGAATATGAAAGACCAAAAGAAAATCAATGCGTTTGGATTATGGTGCTGGTAAGGAATCTTGAAAGTACCATGGAATGCAAAAAGAGCAAATAGATCTGTCTTGGAAGAAGTACAGCTAGAATGCTCCTCAGAGGAAAGGATGGTGAGACTTCATCTCATAGGCATGTTGTTGGGAAAGACCAGTCTTTGGAAAACAACATCATGGTAAAAGTAGAGGCAGCAATGAAAGAGAGGAAGGCCTTTGACATGATGAATTACTGCAGTCGTTTTAACAATGACCTCAAACAGAAGAACAATTGTAAGAACTGGGCAGTGTTTCATTCTGTTTCATAGGGTCATTATGAAACAGAACCAACTTGATGGGTCCTACCAGCAACATTTTGTCTTTTCCAGAATGGCTTGTAGTTGGAATCATACAGTATGTATCCTTTCAGACATTTAAGGTCATCTATGTCTTTTCATGTCTTCAGAGCTCATTTCTCATTAATATTAAATGCTATTCCATTTAGTGAATGTATCACAGTTTGTTATTTATTTAACTATTAAAATGCATCTTAAAAATAGAGCATTTTATTGGGGCTCTTACATTTAACAAACCACTTGTTACCTCACGCGGAACTGTACAACTACTGGCATCAACAATTTTGAAACATTATCTTTCTTCTTGAGCCCTTTGATATCAGCTCCTCCTTTTCCCTCTCCTTCCCCCACCTGTCACCATTGCAAACCATTAATTTATTATGTATTGTTATTATTATTTATACATAACTTACCCTTCACCTATGCTATCCCTTCACCTACTACCCTGGTATTCTTGCCCTGAGGGGGGTTATTCTGCCGTCATTGCTTCCTCCCCTGTTTTTCTCCCATCATCTTGGAATCATTGCCCCCATTACTGTTTCTGAGGGGGTGCGTCTTTCTTGAATTCTGTATATTGAAAGCTCTCATCTGTGCTACTGTCAGTACACAGGCCTCGAGGGAACTGCAAGATTAGACTGAGATTGTAATAGTCGGGGCAGGAAGGTTTAAAGAACTAAAGGAGTGTTGGTATTTCATAGGTGATAAACAGCCCCAAGTGCGTTTTCTCCTCGGTGCAGTCCCTCTGCACAGGGATGTCCAGTTATCCATGGCTGGTCTGAATCTCTAGCTTGATCCCTCTCCATCATCTTGATGGGGTTGTTTATTTTTGGAATTTTGATGTCCGTTCCACTCTGCACCTCATGATCACACATGCTGGTATGCTTTTTCCATGTGGGCTTTCCTGCTTCCCTGCTAGAGGGCCACTTGTTTGGCTTCACGCTTTTAAGACCCCAGACGTTATAACTTTTTTGTTGTGTTTTTTTTTAAGGGGGGCACCACTGCCCTCAGGTGGTGGGAGTAGGAGGCCCAGCCTTTGCTCCGTGGAGCTGGCATTGAACCTCCATCCCAGTGGGCCGCGGTTCCGTGCACAACCACTACGCCACCGGGGCTCAGCCCCAGATGTTATAACTTTTAATAGGCAGGCACCATCTGTTTTCTTCACCACTTTTTTTCCATTCTGCAGGGTGTCTCAATTCAGAGGAGGGGCTGCAGTCACTGTGCCCTCAGTGCTCCCTGAGAGTCAAGCCTGGGTCTCCTGCCACCTCTTGTCTCACCCTTCACCTCTGGGCTGGAAACCCATCAAACATTTGTAGCCTCCATTCTCCAGCATCTGGAAGGGGTAGGGTAAATTCAGTTCTCAGAGGCTATCACTTCACATTTGTTTATGCACTTAGTTTGTCTTCAGCGACCGTGTCCGTTAGTGCCCACTGTCACATTATTACAGCAAAGTGTCCTTGTGTTGAGGGAATGCTTTTAAGGAGAGGCCTAGAATCTCTCCACTGACTCAATGTATTGCCATATAAGTATATGTATATAGGCCAATGCACCTATTGCTATGCATTACTATTTTTGGTTATGCATTATTATGTTTACAGCTCTACGCTTGTACCTCTATAAGTAGTTTTGCTTCCTACTTCTTTCCTTTATCTCCTTTTACCTTCCTCCTGTTCCACTATCATGCTCACCCCACATTTGCCTCTCAGTAATTCCTCTGGCTAGATTACGGCTGCTCTACCATAATCTGGCACTACCAGGATTTTTATTCCCCGCCTCACCATCAATTGTAGATCCCCAGTTGTTCCCCCTGTCCATGACCTTGTTTGCTTCCCCCTGGCTCCTCCTCCTCTAAGACCCCCAGAGCCATCTGTCCCATTGCTTTCTCCTCAGACTTGCTTCTCATGCCTAGCTTATATAGACAAAAACAGAACCAATGAAGACAGAACAACCAACCAAACAACCAACAACAACAAAGAGAGAAAGAAAAAAAACACAGAAAACTGTACTCAGTTTCTCACCTTTTTGACCATCTCCCCACCAATCCTGCGGGGCTCCAGGCACGGCCTCTCTAAGTCTGAAGTCTGTTTTTGGGAATCCCCGGGGACTCCAGGACTTAGCTCCCATTGTTCTGTTATGTTCCATTCTTGTTCTGCCTCGTTGCAGGCATAGAGATGAAGGGGACAGACCAGCCTCATTCCCCGTGCTATAGACGCAATATTGTGGTCTTTAGCGTTATGCTTCTCTGCAGTGACATCACGTCTTGAGCTGTTGGAGACTTTATAGTCCTCTCTCTGTGCCTTTGCTCTGAGCAGGGACGTCGTCCTCAGGACTTGGTGTGCCAGAGTGGATTCTAGTCCCTCAATTTCTCTCTCTTTCTTTCTTAGCGAGTCCTCGCGTGGGTGGGATGGGCTGACCCTTCTTCCCAGCCCGTAGCCTCAGTGATGATCTCTGTATCTCATACATCGAGGAAGGGGAGCCAGCATAGCTGGGATTGGGGCTGGCCCCGTAGCCTTCTCTGTCCGTGGGTAGCTCCATGCTGTCACGTTGTTCTCAAGGGTTGGTGTGCCACAACGCTGTCTTCCCACTCCCTCCTTTTCCTGTGGAGACATAAACAAATACCTCCCCCCGTGGGTGGATTAGTGCCCTGCTTCCCCCCTGGGCTTTCCAAAAGATATCATGACTGCTTCAATTTTGGGGTTATTCTGAAAGAAAAAAGCCATAAACATTCGTATGTAGGTTTTTATGTGACATACATGTTCATCTCATTTCAATTCAATTCAAACTCACAGCCATTGAGCTGAGTCTGATGCATTGTGGCCCTTTAGTACAAAAGAGAACAGCCCCCTTGGGTTCTGAGACTTTAGATATTTACAGAAGACAGTCTTAGTATTCTCCCATGAAACACCAGTGTTTAATCCACTGACCTTAGGCTTAGCAGCTCAATCCCAGCCCAGTAGGCCACCAGGGCTCCTTGAGTAAATACCCAGAAGTTAGTCTGCTCTTAAGAACAACAGGAATAGTAGCTACTAGTCTTTGAGGGTTTATTATGGGACTGGTGGCTTGCCACGCTCTTAATTGCAATGATACCCAAAATCATAATAACCCATGGGGATAGAATGGGGTTGTGAGACCAATTTAAGGAGTTTGGTACCAAAAATTCTTCTAATGTGCCAAATAGACTGAACCAGTTTACAGCAGAATGGAAGATGCCAGAATAGATCACGCATATCATTGTGAAGTGCATCAGGTCCGTTCCAACTGCCAGTGCCTGTGATCATGTGTAAGACAGACCCAGCCCTCCCCCATCCAGCTTCGCCCACAATCGATGCTGTTTGTGCTCATCGTGGCAGTCACGGTGTCAATCCCCCTCATTGAAAGTCTTCTTCCTCATACAGAGAAGGGTCGAGTAGCGTTTTAGGAACTTTTATTTCACATTGACTTGTGCACCAGACCAAACTCGTTGCCATCAAGTCGATTCCAGCTCACACAAGCCCTACAGGATGGGGTAGAACTGTCCCTCTGGGTTTCTGAGATGATAACTCTGGTTTTTTCACATACTTTTATTGGGGGCTCTTACATCTCCCTTCGCAATCCGTACATTCATCCATTGTGTCAAGCACATTTGTATATATGCTGCCATCATCATTTTCAAAGCATTTTCTTTCTACTTGAGCCCTTAATAACAGCTCCTCCTTTCTCCCCCTCCCTCCCTCATAAGTCCTTGATAACTTATAAATTATCAAGGGTTCATGAAGGAGGGCGAGCAAACCAAGGAGACGCCCATCAGCAGACGTCTGAAAACAGGAGGCTGGGTTGTCTAATAGACTATGTAAACAGATTGCATAGCATCCCCACAAATTCATGCTCACTCGAAGTTCAGAGGGTAACCTTATTTGCAGACATAACTGGTTGAGATAAGGTGATACTGGATTCAAGTGGTCCCTAAATCTAGGGACAAGCGCCCTTGGAAGGAAATGTACAGACACAGAGGGGAGAAGGAGCCACGTGAAGATAGTTGCAGACATGGGGGCAACACTGCCACAGAGCAAGGCGTGCCAGGACGCAGCAGGAGCTGTAAGAAGCATCACCCCAAGAACTTTCAGAGGAAGCGTGGTCTGCCCCCACCTTCAATGGGAACTTCTGGTCTCCAGAGCTGTGAGAGAAGATTGGCCTTCTGCCGGAGAAGCCGAGGTTCCCAGGTGATGACCATGGCCCTGGGAAGCAAACACCAGGAGAGAACAGGTGTCAGGAGGTCTCCACTGTTGGAGAAGGAACTCGGACAGAGTCTATTAGCCGCACAGAGTTCAGAGCTTTCTGGAAGGATTAAGTAGAAAACCCTTCCACGTCCTAAGGTGCTGGCAGGCATCTTCTAAGACTTACACTTGAAGAAGTCACAGCATGGTGCCTCCCTCACAGGTGGCTAACAGGCAAGTAGTCAAGCATCTCGAAGCTGTGATGGAACACTTGGTGGGGGGGCAGTACTGAGGAAGCAGAATGACCTTTGCGGAGGCCTCCATCATTCCCAGGGCCACACAGCAGGCTCAGTGCAGAGCAGGAAGCTGAGCTTCCAGAGGGCAGGCAGCTGCAGGCCTCCTCTGGGAATCCACCCTTTGATCTCCCAGGCAGCCAGGGGTCCCACTTCCTGCCTCCCAGAATGCATGCCCCCCCCCAAGAGACCCCAGAGATGGGGGATCCCAGCCCCCTTGGGTGGATGGGGTTAGGGAAGAGTTAAAGGGCACAGGCTTTGGTCAAGGTTGCACAGGGAGCCAGCGGGCAAGACAGGACCAGCATCTAGTCTGCCGTGCTGGCTGCTGGCTCCTTCTGCAGCCTCTGCTCAGCGGGAAGTGAATGGGGAGGGCAACGCTTTCCGATCTCTCTGCTGCTGCAGGGAGTCTGTTTCCTGCTAGTGCTGAAGGAGTTCAAAGGACTCTAGATGGTCGGGGGTCTGGACGGTTAAGGGTGGGGAGGGGCATCTCTAAATCACAAAGACGACTTTATCCTTTGAGATTTTTAAGTGGACTGAAGCCAGTTTCCTAACATTCTTTCTTTTGACACAGCCCTTAACAGAAATTATGATACAGAGGGAAGGAAGCATAAGGTCTTCCAGCATTCCAGCCCCACTACATTCTGTGCCAGGAGAATCCTTCATAGACATAGCCAGCTTTCCAGAGATTGGCTTCCTTATTTTACAGATGAGGAAATGGGGACACAGGGAGGTGAAGTAACTTGCTCCAGGTTGCACAGCTAGGATTTGAACCCAAGTTTGTCTGATTCAAGAACTTCTGCTGTTAACAATGTTTGACTTGGGGCTCCATCAATGTGCAATAGACTTTGTTCTGGGGCATCGGCGTTCCATCATGTGGTAGACTGTGTGTATATTTGCATATAAATATCTAAACAATGACTCACATGGTTATAGAAGTGAATAAATCCCGTTCAGTTTCAAGTCTGGAGTCAGATGTCAAGCTACAGACTTCTGACTCATATAGCTTTGGAGACTGATAACTCTGGAGGGCTCAGGAACACCATAGACTGCAGAAGCTCGGGCTTGTGACTGGAAAGGTGAATGAATACAAGGTCAGCAGGTGAGATGGCAGGCCAGACTGTAGGCCACGGATGGCTCCTGGGATTGGCAGGCAATACGGCAGGCTATTGGCTCAAGTCCAAAGAATCTAAGGTTGACGCAGCAGATAGATGCAGGATACAGGCCCAGAAGAAAGTATGCAAGTTTTCCAGTGGACATATTTATATGAGAAATAGACTATGCCCACCAAGGGAAGCTCCCTTCAATTGCATCAAGATTGTGACCTGAATAGGTGTGTGTGTGTGTGTATGTGTTACTATTCCCAAAGCAGTAATTGGCAGGCCACACTTACACAAGTAAAGGGAAGCCTCCAGCATTCAACTATGTGGACCATAATAAACTATGGATAACCTTGAGAAGAAGAGGAATCCCAGAACACTTCGTTGTGCTCATGAGGAACCTGTACATGGATCAAGAGGCAGTTGTGAGACTAGCACGAGGAAATACCGCATGGCTTAAAATCAGGAAAAGTGTGAGTCGGAGTTGTATCTCCTTACCGTATTTATTCGATATGTAGCTGAAAAAATCATCAGCGAAGCCAGATTAGATAAAGAAAAATGTGACATCAGAATTGGAGGAAGGTTCATTAATGACCTCGAAATGCAAATGACATACACTTGCTGGACGTGAGGAAGGTTTGAAGCACTTGCTGATGAAGATCAAGGGTTGCAGCCTGCAGTGAGGAAGACAATATAAAAAAGACTAAAATCCTCACAACTGGACCACTAGGTCACATCCTGATCAATGGAGAAGAGGGAGGTAGCTTGGATCCACAATCAAAGCTCATGGAAGTAGCAGTAAAGAGATCAAAAGAAGGTTGTCAGGATGGCTGAGTGGTCTCAGGCACCAGACTCAAGAGATGGAAAGGACATATTCTCTCAGGTAAGTCTACTGCACAAGACCTCTTAACATATTGAAGAGCAAGGATGTCACTTTGAGGACTAAGGTACGCCTGACCCAAACCATGGTATTTTCCACTGTCTCGTGTGCATGGGAAAGTTGGACAGTGAAGAAGGAAGACTAGAGAAAAATCCAAACCTTTGAAAATATAATTCTGGAGAAGAATATTGAAAGTATCACGGACTGCTCAAAGGATCAATTGATGTGTCTTGGAGCAAGTACAGCCGTCCCACTAGGCTCTAGCTCCAATCCAAGAAGGGTTAGCTCTCATAACAGGGCCCCGCTCCATACTGGCCTTCATGAAATGATCACCGAAGATAAGGGCGTGACAGCAAATGTGGTGAAGAGAGCAATGATACGCCGCTGTCAATAGGAACAGTGTCTGGGGTCTGGAAGGCTTGTATTCAAACACGCAACCATCTAAGTGAGGCGTCAACTACATCCCCGTGGACGAAACACCCTAGCTTGTGTGATCCAAAGATGACAATAACAAAATCCAAATATGATGAAAGGAAAAGCATCAGAGTTCAAATTGTGAATACCCAATGTGAAGAAGGCTATGGAGGACGGTGGGAGCCCCCAATCCATCTGCAGATTCTCTAGTGAGATGAAGCCTCTGGCAGACCCCCTTTAGCCACAGGTGAGAGACTCAACAGCCTTACTGTCAGACAGTGATCACTGTACACTTGATTACGGTGGATCAAACCATGCTATGAGATCATGCTTGGTCGGTTGACTTCCCCGTTGACTCAACCTGAATTTGCTCTAGGTGCAAGTATTTCTCCCCTGTTCCATGGCAGAAATTTCCTCTCTGGTTTCGTCTTTTACATATTGATGGTGTTCTTTTCTTTATTACTCTGCATTTATTTTGTTTTGTTTTGTTTTCTTTTTGTTTTTGGTTTGGGGCATCACTGCCCTCAGGTGGTGGGAGTAGGAGGCCCAGCCTTTGCTCCGTGGAGCTGGAATCCAGCCTCCATCCCAGTGGGCCACAGTCCCGCACACAACCACTACGCCACCGGGGCTCAGCCCTCTGCGTTTATATTTTTTACTTTATGTTATTATTATTTTCTTCTTGCCATTCTGTTTTGGTTTTGCTTCTTATTGTTTCTGCTTGTTTGTTTGTTTCCAGTCTATGAAGCCCTGAAGGAATGGATTCGTAGAGACAGTAACTGATTCAGTGGTTTATTGGGGAGGCGGAAGTGGGGCGGGTGAGATGATCTGGGGAGCACACAATGAATGCTAAAGCGGGGAGGGAGCACTAACTAGAATTGATTGCGGTGATGTACAGACAACACTTTTTTTTTTTTTTAAGGCATCACTGCCCTCAGGTGGTGGGAGAATGAGGCCCAGCCTTTGCTCCTGGGAGCGGGAATTGAACCTCCGTCCCAGTGGGCCGCAGTCCCACGCACAACCACTACACCACCGGGGCTCAGCCCAGACAACACTTTTTTAAAGTAACTTAACCCAAGAAATAACAATAATGGTATACAATTGATCGTGAGGGTGGGAGGAGGAGGGAAGGAGGGGGTAAAAGAGGAGTTGGTACCAAGGGCTCAAGTAGAAAGAAAATGTTTTGGAAACGCTGAAGTTGATGCATGTACAACTGCGCTTAATACGGTTGGATGATGGATTGTAATAAAATTGGTAGAGCCCCCCAATAAAATGATTAATGATAAGTAAGGGAAAAATACTGCACAAGGGGAGGAAGGTATGGAAGTGTATGAAATATGAATGCTACATCAAGAAAATTACTCTAGAAATAGCACTACACGAAAGAAAGAAAGGAAGGAAAAGTATGGTCAGAGTGCTCCTTAGAGACAGGGATGACCAGACTTCATCTCACGACTTCGGACGTGTTGTCAGCAGAGACCAGTCTGTGGAGAAGGACATCCAGCTTGGTAGAACACAGGGGCAGCAAAAAAGAGGAATGCCCTTAACGATGCTGGTGGACACAGGGCCTGCAACACTGGACTCGGGCAGAGGGACAATTCTCCAGGAAGGACCAGCACCGGGCAGTGCCTTACTCTGTTGTGCACAGGGCCGCTGTGGGCCGGAACCGACTCGAGGCACCTGACAACCACCCCTGTTAGTGGACTCAGAAGCTGAGTTCTAGAAGGCCACCCTCAACCTTGATGGCGAGCCCTAGCTGAGGCCACTCCCGGGTACTTAAAAGCGCCCCCTTTGGATGGGCTGAGGGAGCTGCAGTGTATCTCCAGGGCGCACCTGGACCTGCTCCCCGTCACTAGAGAATCCATAATTAGTTCGTGTGATGCACACAATTAATTGGCATTTATTTTGCCATGGTGACCAAAACCTGACAAATGGCAGCTATGGTCAGGTGCGAGCTAGCAGGTGTGTGGTCCTCTAAGACAACTCGCAGCGTGACTTGACCCAGACAGTGCCGAGAACTTTGAGCACCGGTTTTGCCGTGCACACTGACTAGCTGTGTGACGTTGCAAAGCCAATTTGCTGGCTATCTCTGTGCCTCCGTCTTCACCAAGGAGAGTTGGAGGTGGAGTGGTCACTCCCAGGGCTGTTAATCTTAGGGGCGGCACAGTGAAAACACCAGCTGCTCCGAGGACAACAGCCAGGGCTTGCTACTCCCGTAAAGAGTTAGTCTCAGAAATTCTAGAGGACAGTTCTACCCTGTCCTATAGGGTCACTATGAATCAGTACTGACTCGTTTGCAGTGAGATTGGTTTGGGGTTGGGTCTTCAAACAGAAAGGCAAAGTAAATGACGTTGTACCACTCCCACGTTGGTAGAAAAATGAGGTGCCGTGGCCATTTCAATCGTAACCTCGCTCAACCATGAACTGAGTAATAGAGCACAGTGCTGGAGGCTCTGGCTTAAACCAGACTGCACATATTCGAAGCCCAGCTCAGCCTCCACCAGCCCGGACGTCTCCAGCAGTTACTTCGTTGTCTTCATCTATAAATAGGGTTGCCACAAGAGTGAATGGTGCTGTTAGCTGTCATAGAACTAGTCACTGAAAAAATGGTGACCTCCTAGCCGATCGCATGAAATGCTGCCCAGTGCTGCATCCTCCCACAATCTGTGGCCCATTGGACTGTCACATAAGCTTGTCATTGGATGATTTTCAGAAATGGATCACCAGGCACCGTCCCCTAGCCTGTCTTAGTCTAGACCCTCTGCTGAAACCTAGTCAACACCATTGCAGGACGATAAACCTCTGCTGACAGATGAGTGGTGGCTGGGCAGGAGGAGCAGAGACAGAGAAGGGAATCCTAGTCTCCCTCATGGAAGGGTTAGCCTTCTGCCACTAACCACCGGCACCCTCAAAGGATTAAATCAGAGGTCCTCAAACTGTGGCCCGCGGACCACATGCGGCTCGCCAAGGACATTTATCCGCCGCCCCCCCCCCCCCCCCCCCCAGGTGTTTTTGCTGCCTGTCCTGCTTAGCAGCGTACTCATCCCACGTCAGCAGTGGATCTGTTCATAGTCGTTTTTTTTAACCATAGTTTGCCCCTCCAATGGTCTGAGGGACAGTGGTCCCTCTTTAAAAATTTTGAGGACCCCTGGATTAAATAGATGTGCATATAAAGCTCTTAGCACAGAGTCCACACCTGACACATAGCAAGCTCAGTATGTGTTAACAAAGGCTATTATTGTTGTTGTTTTGAGATTAGTCCTAAGGACAAACATGAAACATGGTTGGGTTAGAGATTTTCATCTGAACAATGTTAATGCTAAAGGCAATTGTCATCGCTATCTGTGTATAGCCACAGAAAGGCAAGCATCCTTGGGCAAATTCTCTGTGACTGCACCTAGATTTTCCTCTGGAATGCTGGCCTGCCTTTTTTTTTTGTCACCACCAGCACCGCAGTCACACACCTGGAGATGCCACCATTGTTAGCATAAACAAAGGAAAACCAGCCAGCAGCGGAAGCCACAGCTTGTTCTGAGGCTGCTTCCAGCTCGCCCTGATGTCTAGCCAATCAGGAGCTGCAGATGTAAATTGTGTTTCCTAATTGATCCATCAAGCTCTGCGCAGTTGAGGCTATGAAAACCGTGCTGGGGGAGGGGGAGAAGGAGGGGGAAACGCTGGCATATGCATACCTGGCGCATGTGGAGTGTGCCGCAGCACTAGCTCTTGGTATTAATGCTCTCCATCTCCGTACCAGAGGGCGGACATCAACCTGGTACGCTGGAGCAGCTCATGACCAGTATGGCTTTGCCTTGCCTTAACCAAACCACTGAAGTCTCTTTAGAGTACGTTGTAAATGCACCAACACCATAAGGTTGTAATTCAATAGATGGATGTAGAATACTTGGAATGGAGCTGAAGCACACACTATCTGCTTCATACTGTGATGATGATAGGTAACACGTACTGACTACTTACCAGGTTCACTTTCCATAGTTCATCCCAAAAGCCTATTACTGAGGTGGAGATGGACATCACTCCCATTTTACAGTTGAGGAAACAAGCACAGAAAACTTAAATCCCGTGCCTAAAATGACACAATTTAAGTATTGTTGCTGTTAGCTGTATTTTAGAGCTTAAATTCGGAGCACTGCCTTTGTAGAAGCCCACAGGTGACAGAAAAGTGGGATTATATGAAGAAGAACATGACATCGGGATTGGAGAAAGGCTTTTGAAGCTTAGGTGGGCAGGGGAAACAACTTTGCTCGCCGAAAATTAAGACCTGAAGCACTTACTGAGGAAGATCAAAGATTGCAGCCTTCGGTAGAGATTACAATTCAGTATATCCAAGCCCCAAATCCTCCCAACTGGACCACTAAGGAACAGCATGAGAAATGGAGGAAAAGGTCGCAGCTGTCAAAGAGTTCGTCTCCCTTGGAGCCTCAACCAACGCTCATGGACGTAGCAGTCAAGAGTACTGCATTAGGCAAATCTGCTGCAGAAGCTCCTTTAAAGGGTTGGGGGAAAAGAATTTTACTTTGAGGACGAAGATGTGCCTCACCCCAAATCCAAAAGACAAACTCACTGCCATCGAGTCAGGGCCGCTTCACCAGGATCGCATAGGACGTGTGGAACTGCGCCTGTGAGTTTCAGGACTGTCACCGATTCGGGGGTGAAGGGCCCCGTCTTAACCCTGCAGAGCTCACTGAGGCTCCCAAGTGCTGGCCTTGCACACTGCAGCCACTGTGTAACCACGACGCCACCACCACGGTGCCACGCCTGACTTCAGCCAGGGTGTTTGCAGTGTGGGCATGTTCACTGCTTCCTAATGTCTCGAAAACTCTTTTCTATCTCTTTTCATCCATTAGTCTCCTCTTCCTTCAGCTTGGATGATTTCTTTTGACCTATTTCCATGCCAACAGAGATTATCTCTTCAATTGTACCAAATTACGGTCAACCCCATTTGTTTCCTTCATTCCAATTGTCCCATATTGTAATCCTAGATATTTTTTTCCCTGATTTTCATGGTTCCTCGTTGAATTTCTCCGTCCTTTCATGTAACTCGTTGACCATGCTGTGGTGGTGATTAACAGCAACCCCATGTAGCAGAACCAAACACGGCTCTGTCCCGTGCCACCCTAGAAGGGTTCTTGTGCCTGAGCCCAGTGTGGTAACCACCGTGCCAATGTTTCTTATAGAGGGGCTTCCTCTTTGTCACTGCCGCTCCACGTTACCAGATGTGATGGCCTTCTCCAGGGCCAGGCCTCTGCTGACATGCCCAAAGTTCCCAAGGCAAAGTCTCGTCATCCTTGCCTATTCTGGCTGTACTTCTTCCGAGACAGATTTCTTTGTTCTTTTGGCAGTCCATGATAATTTCAATATTCTTCTCCAGCACCATAATTCAAAGGCATCAATTCTTCTTTAGTTCCTTACTCAATGCCCAACTCTCACAAGCTTATGAGGTGATTGAAAATACAATGGGTTGACTTAGACACATCTTAGTCCTCAAAGAAACGCCCTTATTTTTCAGCTTTTTAAAGCGGTCTCATGTAGCAGATTTGATCTCTTGACTGTTTGCTTCCATGACCATTGTTTGTGGATCCAAGCAAGATGAAATCCTTGACGACTTCAGTCTTTTCTCCATTTATGATGATGTTGCCCGTTGGTGCAGTTGTAAAGATGTTGGTTTTCTGTACATTGAGTTATACTACAGTCCTTGGTCTTCATCAGTAAAGGCTTCAAGCCCTCACTTTCAGAAGCAAGGTTGTGTCATCTGCATAGTGCATACAGGTTGTTAATAAACCTTCCTCGCGTCCTGATGCCACATGTCCACTCAGTCCAGCTTCTCTGATGATTTGCCTGCAGGTGGCATACGTATGGTGAGAGGACACAACCTTGACGCACACCTTTCTTGATTTAAACCCATGCAGTTGCCCCTTGTCCTGTTCACACAACAGTGACCCTATTAGTCACTGTTACTTAAAAGTCTGACGATGCCAGTATGTGGGTCTCGTATGAGTCCATTTCCATATAGATGCTCTTGATTTTTGTTGTCAGTTCGTGTCTTTTTGCGTGCTTGGGATGTTTTGACTACAATTTGACTACAATAGTGGAGGAAAACGATGTAGGATCATTGGGAGCCCGGAAGCATGCTATTGTCCTCAAAAGAGAATAGGCTTTTGCTTCTGATGAGTAGTGAGGGCAGCTCGCCTTAATGCAATCAGGAGGGGAGCTGGTCCAAACCTGGCCTTCAGTCCTCATGACAGCTAGTCCAGTGTGGGTCACCCCAAATTACCAGGTGTGGAAAGCGCCCACAAGGAGGTAAGCGGCCGAAAGATAAACCGTGCATAGAAAGTAGATGCTGCTTTAGCGTCAGTGGTGAAGGAAAGCCTCTCTCAGAGGTGACAGCCGTGGCCTCAGAAATGATGAGGGAGAAACAACCAGGTGAAGATGTAGACTGTTCCAGACAAAGTAAACAGCAACTGTGAATGCCCTGAGGCAGAAAGGAGCTGGGCAGGATGGCCATGTAAATCAAAGGCAAGATGGGTAGTCTGGGTAGACTAGAGAAACAAATTCATAGACACTCATATGTGCATAGGCAGAGCTTTATATACAAGAGCAATTGAATATTGAGAAAACATCCCAGTCCATTCCAGATCAAGTCCCTAAGGCTGATATTATCTCATAGGTCTGATACCAGTCTATAAATTCCTCTTCAGAACTCACAAAGCACATGCAATGAAACTGAATGCAGGAAGATCACAGACCAGTGGGTGGAAGGCCTTGTGGCAGTGGAAGCATCTCAGCGCTGGTGAGGGTCTCCGTGAGGTTCCTCCAGCTCCGGGGCTCTAGCACAGCTTCACGTGTCTTGACTGCGGGAATGTCTCACAGGGTATAAGTCTATCTGGCTATTTATCTCCATTGCGCCTCCAAATGAGGTCATCAAGCTGTGACCTTACTGACAGGCTAAACTCCACCCCTTCACAAGTTGACAAAAGATGAGGTAAGTACTGCAACGCGGTTACACTACAGACAAGACTTAGGTATGCAAAGCTCTGGCAAAGAAGAAAATTTCACCCTAACAGCAGTGGGAACTATTGAAGAATTTTAAGTAAAGGAATGATGTGACCTGATGTTTCTTTCTTTTTTTTTTTTTTAATTATTCTAACAAAGACGTGGAAAAATATTCATGGAGGAACAAGAATTGAAGCCAGGAGACCAGTTGTGAGAGGGTCTGCATGCATCCAGGTGGAGGTGGTGGTGGCCCGAGGTAGGAAGAGAGTGCCTGGGGGGGACAAGAGATGGAGATTTTGGAGATAGGCTGGACAGGGCTTGTTGCTGAGTTGGATATTGGGAAGGAGGTGAGGGTCAGGATTCAGCTACGGAGCCAGTGGTAGGATCCCATACTAAGTGGGAATTTATGGGAAAGGCACATGTTTGGGGGGATAAGGGTCACGACTGCCTCTCAGAAGCCAATTACATGCTTTCAAAATGTCAAACTAGCTTAGAAAAAAAAAAAAACAGGAACCAACTGACTGATGTTGTCAGGAAAAGAACACTGGCATTGGCCTTGGCAGCCAAATCCAGACACTGTCGTCCGAATGAACTGTCGTCTCTCCCTTCTTCTCTCTCTCCCTCCTATTCTGTCTCTGTCCCCTTCCGTTGCTGGGATGATTTAAGCCTAGAGAGACCACAGGCCTGCTCCACTCATGGGGGAATTATCTCTGTAGAAGAGGCTCCCTGTATCCTACTGGCTCACTAGTAGCTTATTTCTTAGGGGACACACTGGTAAGGGCCAGGGTCTGGGCCCAGTTAAGTGAAAGGAACAGGAACTGGCTTTGGATCCCACCCACTCCCGAATTCCAGAACTGGCTCTGACAAAGCCCTGTGTGGCCTCGGACACGTGCCTTAACCTCGCTGAGACGTCTTTCCCCTGCTAGAGATTTACACACACACACACACACACACACACGGGAGCGGGTTTCAGAAAGATGGTGGGAAGATGGAAGGCAAGGATAATGGGTAGGGTATGAAGCGGAAATAGGACAGGGAATAGAAATGGCTGGTTGTGCTGTCCTCAACTCTGTGCTTACATGAATGAGGCTGTGATGAAGGCCCTGGTTTCCTGGGGAGGGGGGGAAGGGGGATGGGACTGGAGGGAGGGTGGGAGGGAATGAGGCTAGACTGCAGGATGACAGCTTGGGGCAGGGCCTGTGTGGATTCCCTGGTCAGCCCCACCCCAAACTTGGCGTCCGTCCAGCTCCGCCTGCTCGGGGCCATCCGTAGGGCCCCCACCCACAGGCAGCACAGGCCTTGGCTTGCACCCCACTCCTGTGTTTGCAGCTGGGGGTTGCTAAAGCCACAGACATTCCTGAAGGATTGATAGAACTCCGGAAGCCACACCCACCAACCCCTGCTCGCTACCTCTGGCTGGATAGAAGGGGAGCCCCAAGCCTTCCTCCCCACCCACTATCACACACTCGACACTGGCTGCCAGCACCTGCCCCACAAACACACGTGCTCTCCTGTCCCTTCTCTGCAGAGCAGCAGCTTAAAGCTGACCCTCCACCCACCAGTCGGGTGTGATCTCCACCATGCTTCCCACCAAGTACCCACTGGTCTTGTTTCTCTGCCCCCCACCCCACCCTCTGCCCCCCGCCCCAGGCCCCAATCCTTCATCTTTAGGGAAACAGTAGGGAGGGCAGTTTGAGGGAGTGTTCCTGTGACCTCTGTCAGCATCACCTCACTGATGGCCCCAAGGACTCCTGGCACTGGGGACTTTGGAATGTGTTGGCCAGATGGGGAGACTAGATGTCAAAGTGCAGGAGGGCTCCCCCAAGGCATGAATTCAGGCTCTGACTAAGCAGTGGGTAAACCCAGAGTCCCATGCTACAGGCCAACCTCCTTAAAGCCTGGCCTCTTACCTTCCCCAGGCCACAGAGATACCACTAGGGAAGAGGGGTGCCCTTAGTCTCTAGGGGCTGACAGAGGGCGCTGCCCTAACTCTTCAGTGTGACCTGGGGTAAGGGGCTTAGCCTCTTCGATGTCCTCATCGGTAACACCCATATTGGCAACAAGATCATTGAGGAGTAAGTAAAATGATTATCTGTGAAGCTGAGCAGGAAGTTCTACGTGCGGTCAGCAAGCCATACATGCTGCTGCCGCCGCTGCCACCACAGCTGATTAAAACCAAGAGATGGACGTCTGCGAGCCTGCCCCAACCCAAGGTCCAGCTCGGAGAGGAGGGGAACTTTGCGAGCCCCTCTCCCCACACATTGTGGGGCCTCTCGGGGATAGCCCCCACCTCCTGCATTCTCCCCTCTACTGACTGGATGAGCCATCCCACCTCCAAGGCAAAGCCTTGTCCTTCAGAAACTCATTTTTGCAGTTTCCCCTCCTGAGCCGAAGGAAATAGCTCCCTCCCCAAACACACACACACACACACACACACACACACACACACACACACACACCTTATCTCTTTGCAGAGATTTGGGACCTCGGGGGAAACTGAGGGAACTATCAAGAAAGGAGATGATCCTCTTCGTCTGTCTGTCTATCTGTCTGAATTAGGTTTGTAGCAGCTCTGATCACAGAGTTGGGCCGACCCAGGTTTTGCAGGGCTTGGGGGCAGGGAAGTGGGGTGCTAAGGAACCTTGCTACCCCAGCAGCTTGCACGTCCTCCCAGCCCCCTAACTCCATGCGGTGTCCCCCTGAGGGGCCCCTCAGACCCTCAGACCAGAGTCCCTCAGCCCCGCCAGCCCTCCCTCTCCCCCTCTTACATCTCTGCCACCATGTGTGCTTGGAAAGGGGTCCACTGACTATCCTGGGCAGGTCCCCATCCCCTCTGCCCTCCTCAGTGCGTGCCCCTCGCCAGCACTCTCCCTGCACACAGCCCAAAGAATGGAACTGACCAAACGTGGGCACAGGCTTGGCAAGGAACAAAACAGCCATGGAGGCAGGAGCTACCCCTTCCCTCTGTTCTGCACGGGGCTCCCCCGACAGAACACTCCAGCCATCATGCCAGGTTCTCACCGACCTTCCGCGGCTCACTAGACTCTGGGAGATGCCTGTGAGTAGACCCATTTGCCAGACGAAGAAACAGAGAGGTCTGAATCCCCAAGGCGGTGCCCTAGGCAACTGGTCAGAAGACTCTAGTCTTGTCACAACTGCTCCCGGGTGTGCAGGGCCTCGGTCTTAAGAATGGACGTCAGGACTGCAGGCAGCAAGCAGGAAGCAGACTGCATTGGGAGGCCAGGCAGCACCTGTCACCGCGCTGGGGCCGCCGCAGAGGGGACTGTGTGTTAGGGCCCTTTCAGCCGGGGGCGGGAGGTGGGGGGGAGGTGGTCCTTGGTTTGTCTGCATCTGCAGGTGGGCCAATCCCAGGTCTGGTCCTGTTTCTTAGGATCGGGATGGCCCAACTCCAGGGATGCTGAGAAACCAGATGGTCTCGAGTTAAATCCCGAATATACAAAGAGCCCTTAAAAAGCAACAAGAAACAAACAGACGTTCTCAACAGAAGAATCAAGAAAAGACAGCGCAGGTCATTTCAGAAAAAATCCAAATACTTGCTGGGCAAGGATCTATTTCACTAACAGCCATAGAAATCAGAAGACATCACTGAGGTACCATGTTCATCTATGAGATTAGAAACTGACCGTGATTTCTGTCTGAAAGGGTGCTGGGAACCAGGAACTCAGGTGTCTAACTCCCCTCGCTCAGAGATGAGATGGCTGACTTAGAGAGAATTGTTCTTGGGCTGAGCCCCCCGTGGCGTAGCGGCCCACTGGCTTGGCGGTTCAAATCCCACAGCAGCTCTCCAGGAGCAAGGCTGGGTCTCCCACTCCCACCAGGGGGCAGTGATGCCACACACACACAAAAAAGAACAGATGTGCTGCACTGAACATTAAAGACCCGGGGAGCTGCGGGAAGACATCAAGAACAACATTCATGAAGAAAGCAAAAAGGTCACTCAAAAGACAGGACAGAAATAAAAGACTAAAGCGGATGCCAGAAAAGACTCTGAAACTTGCTCTTAATCAGAGCGTAAACGAAAGGTAAATGAAAGAAATGATGACGTCAAAGAACTGAACTGAAAATGTCAAAGGGCGGCCCAAGAAGGTCAGGTAATAAAATACAAAGACCTAGGGTTAGAAACCCCCAAAAGGAAGAACACACTCAGCATATCTTAAACTGTAGGATCTCAAGAACAACTCCAAGCCTTGAGTTATAATATTGAAAGGTCCGATGGCCTAGGGTGGTATTGCTCACAACGACTTGATGGTGGTTGGCCTTGTTGATAGGGTAACAATTCTCTCTCAGCCTAGTGAAGTGAAAGAAGGCTTGAACATGACCCCTTGCCATCCTTTAGTCCCTCCCTCCTCATCTTGCCCAACCCTTTCTACAGGCCGTCATGAATCTGCTTTCTGCCACGACACGCTCATTTTTACTTTCCCACAATTCTTGCATCAATAGAAGCATTCAATATGTACTATTTCCCATGTGCCTTCCTTCGCTCGCCATGACTATTTTCAGATACATGTGGTTGCACGCATCGACAATTTAACCTTTTTATTGCTGACTGCTATTCCACTGTTATGCAAGTCGTCTTGATAGTATCACAGAGCAAAGTTATTACTTTGAGGACCAAGGCGTCCCTGACCCAAGTCACGGTATGCTCCCCTGTATCATATGCATACGACAGTTGGACACTGCATAAGGAAGACCCGAGAAGAATCCATGCATCTGAATCGTGGTGCTGGAGAAGAATATTGAAAGTCATGGGACTGCTAAAGGGACAGACTGATCTGCACTGGAAAAGTAAGGCCTGAGTGATTCTCAGAGGCAAGGACGGGAAGCCTGTGTCTCGCTGACTTTAGACGTATGGTCAGGAAAGACCAGTCTCTGGAGAAGGACATCATGTTTGGTAAAGTAGGGGGAGGGTGGTGAAAAAGAGGGAAGCCCTCAATAAGATGGAATGGCAGTGGGTTCAGGCAAAGGAACAAATGTGAGTGAGGATGGGGACTGTGGCAGTCATGTGCTTATGTTCATTTTATAATTGAAATGTAGAGGTGGAGTCTGGCCTGTTAATCAGGAGAAAGCCATTGAGTAGCTGATGAGGCCTCTGTGTGGGCACGGCTTTCACCTGAGACTCCTGGGAAATCTCGCGGTATTTCCCTCGTGAAGATGAGAAGCTATCTTCCCCAGTTGTTGGGAGTTAGTCTCGGAGACGATGAATCATGGACAAGACAAGCTGGCAGCGTTCGAGAAGCTAGAGGAGCCGGCGGAGAGACCACACAGCTTTGCTTTGATGGAGCCAGACCTCTGAAGCTGGGGCGGCCACATGGAGACCTCTGCCAGCGATGAGTTGCTTCTGCTGTTAAACCCTGGACGCGAGGTGCCCTGCCAGCACCGGGATTCTGCACCCACTGACCTGTGACTTCATGAGTCGGAGGAAGATTTTGTAGACTGATTTCAGGCATATGGGTTAATACCGAACTTACGACTTGGAACTGGACTGGGTTGGAATGCTTTCTCCATGTCCCATTCCTTTTGTACATAAACCTTTTCCTTAAACCTATATGCGTGTCTCTGAAATTTGTTCCTCTAGTCTATCCGGACTAACACAGGGCCGAATCACGCGGTGTTTCCTTGTGTTGTGTAGAGGGTGGCTATGGGTCAGAGCCAGTTTGATGGCACCTACACCAACAACAAGAACAACAACATCCCGCTCTGCAGATATACCACAACCGCTTTACACATTGACTCAGTTCTTCCAGTTTGCCCCTCTTGCAGATAAAGCAGGGACATTTGTGTCTGGATCACATGGACCTGGACTTTGATTTCTCTTCGGTCACAGCCTGGGAGTAGAATGGCAGCATCACACGGTAGGTGTAGGTCTAACTTTGTCAGAAGCTGCCCGACTGTTTGCCTCACCTGATACAGAATTTCACAGTCTTCCCTGACAATCGGTATGCTTCAGACACTGTAGCAGACATCAAATAGTGTGGCAGTCATGTGCTTATGTTAATTTCATGATGGAGATGTAGGGGTGGAGTCTGGCCTGTTAATCTGGAGATAGCCATTGACTAGCCAATGAGGTCTCCGTGTGGCCATGGCTTTCTCCGGAGACTTCTGGGAAATCTCACGATATTTCCCTCATGGAGATGAGAAGCTATCTCCCCAGTTGTTGGGGGTTAGTCTCAGAGACGATGAATTATGGACAAGACAAGATGGCAGCATCCGAGGAGCTGGAGGTGCTGGAGGAGAAGCCACACGGCCTTACCCTGATGGAACCAGACCTCTGAAGCTGCTGAAGCCACGTGCAGACCCCTGCCAGCGCTGAGTTGCTTCTATCACCACTGGATCTTGTTGATGGACCCTGAGCCCTGGAAGCGAGGAGCCATGGGGAGACCCCTGCCAGCGCTGGGACTCTGCACCCACTGACCTGTGACTTCGTGAGTCAGAAGGAGACGTTATAAACTGGTATCGGGCATATGGGCTAATATCGGACTTATGACTTTGAACTGGACTGGGCTGGGATGCTTTCTCAATGTTCTATTCCTCTTATATATAAACCTTTCCACTTTATCCATATGCATGTCTATGATTTTGTTTCTCTAGTCTACCCGGACTCACACAAGTAGCATCTTCAAACCTCACACCTGGAAACTGGGAGCCTCCAAAATCTTTATTTTTGTTGTTGTTGTTGGCTTGGACTAATCACCTCCTGTTGCTACGGGGATATTTTCCCTTCACTTGAGCCCTTTAAAGCTTTCCTACCTGGAGATCTTCCAACTAGCCATTCAAAAGCCCTCAAGTCTGACATCCCACACAATCTAGGTCTTTGATTTTGCTATTGCTTGTTTATTCATTTAGGATTTTTTTTCCTCTTTGTTCCATCTACCCAGCAGCGTGAGTATGAACATAGCTTCCCCCCACAGCCTTCCAGCTTCCGATTCTGGAGACTCTTCACCAATAACTACAGCTTGGAGTGGGTGGGGGCCGCTGAATAAAATGATACACCTCTGGGAATGTCATCTGCCGCGCCACCCTCCTCAGAGACTGCCCAGAATTTTTCCTCTTCCTTCTTCCTCAGACCTGCTTCTTCAGGATAGCCCGCATTCCTCCACCAAAGGACAATTACCCAAATCGGAAGAGAAGTGCCCCACGAGAAAAGAAAATAAGGGCCAGCCCAAGAAACAGAAGGTCTGAACCGTGTTCTTTCAGACCCAGCAGGGCACACTCAAAGGCTGATCTCAGTCCTCCTGCAGTCCTGAATCTGAGTTACAAACAGTTTAAGTAAGCCCTGGCCCCAGAACCACAGAAGGAAATGTAAGAGGTGGCAGAAAACCACCAACTGGTCAAAGACTAACCCTGGTGTGACTCAGGTCTCAGCACCCACATACATATCGCTGGGCCTCTGTGCTTCTCACCACCAAGGATGCTCCTTCTGGATCAGAGCTGGAACAGCCAGACCGGGGACATCCAGACTGGAACAGCAGCCTAGTATGGAATAGCCAGGAGAGGGGCACCCAACCTGGAAGAACTCACCCTGGGACAGCTAGGCCTAGAACAAGCACTTCCGGAACTGTGGAGAGGAATTCCTGCTGCTCCAGTTCCAGCCAACTTCTATCTGTGATCCGGAGGCCCCTATAAACTTTAGATTTCTTTTTACAGGAGCCCATAAGCACCTGATCTGAAGACCTGTGAAGGCAGACATGTAGCTCCGTGTCCATCCGGCTATCACTGCGCGACTTTCTTTTTTCTAGGGCTTCTTATTTGAGAACTCTCTGCCTTGAGAGCCTGGTTTTCCTTCTCCCATTATATGGGGGGGGGGGGGGGGGGGGGGGGGGTTTGGGGGGGGGGGGGGGGGGGGGGGGGGGGGGGGGGGGGGAGGGAGTTTGTGTGTGTGTGTGTGTGTGTGTGTGTGTGTGTGTATTGTGGTAGCTATTTAACCAAAGATTCAATCATAGCCTCCTGACAATTTACCTGGGTTTCTCTGGAACCCGTGTCCCTGCCTATAAGTGACTGTACAGAATACCACCTTGAATAGCTTCAGGATCTAGCCTCAAGAATAGGGACTAACAGGAGAAAGCTGTGTGGTGAAGGGTTGCTTGCCATTCATAGGATTGGGAGTCTTCTGACTAAACAATGTACACGTGGGGGAAGGTTAAGCCCTAAGGAGTTTCATTGATTTCCTCTCCCCTTCTGCTGTATTCCAGCTGTAAACCCTAGCTTGTTTCTTGTTTGCATTTTATTGCATTATGGTAATAATACCAACAGGACTGGCTGACTTCCCAAAATTGGTACAAACAAATTTTTTAAAATCTCAAACTGCCTGACATGATGTCAAGTCTGAATCATAGAGACCTGACAGGACATAGTAGACTTGCTGAGACTGTCAATCTTGTGGAGAGCAGAGAGATGAACCACCATGGCGGCTGTGGTTTCACTTTGCACTTTATTGATGACGAACGATGTTGAGCATTTACAAAGGTGCTTATTTGCTAACCATTTACCTTCTTTGACGAAGTGTCTGTGCCGAACTTTTGCTTTATTTGAAAAGAAGTGTGTTTTCTTGGGAAGTTTGAGTTTTTTACATATTTATTAGAAGCATCACTTGCAATATTTTCCCCCATTGTGTGGCTTATCTTTTCATTTTTTAACAATGCCTTTTCAAAGAACGGAAGTATTTAATCTTGATGACACTCTATTTTTTAATTTTTTCTTAGTTTTTTTCACATTTTTAAAAATTCCAGCGTTATACTCCAAAAATCTTTACCTAGTCCAGAATTAAAAGAGTTTTTTCCCCCTATGCATTATTCTAGAAGTTTTAATGTTTGGGGTCTTAAACTGAGCTCTATGATCCATTTTGAGCTCTGGCTCCATCTAATTTTGTTGTGGTTTTTTTTTTTTTGGCTTAGAGAGAGTCAATTATTCCAGCACTGTCTGTTGAAATGATGACCTTTTCTCAATGGGCTTCACATCTCCCTAAAAAAATCAATCAACCATCTATGTCTATTTCTGGAATTCCATTCCACTCCATTCATCTCTTTCGTATATATTGATACTGCTAACCACCCTGGCTTAATCACTGTATCTTTGTAGTATGTCTTTTAGTCGACTAGTGTAAATACTTCAACTTCCTTCTTTTTCAAAGTTGTTTTTGCCATTTTCGCATGTGCATATTGATTTTAAAGGTTAGCGTGCCAATTGTCACCCCCAACTGCAGATCCCTCCAGGGAGAGCCCATTGAAGCCACAGGTGCACCTGAAGGGACCTACCGTCTTGACCATAGGGAGCTGTCTGAGATAAGAGCACGTACTTCCATTTTCTTTCATTTCTCTCAGCAAAGCTTTGAAGGTCTTGCGCTTATTTCATTAGATTTATCCTTGGGTATTTCATACATTTCTGTACAATTGCAAGTTTTAGTTCCAGTAGAGTTAGCAAAAGCTTCAGTAGGGTGTGCAATAAATGTAATGCGAGCTGACGTCTTTTCCTTGATGTTGATCTGAGGGCCAAAGCATTCTGTCTTCCACCATTAAGTATGATATTTGCTTTGTTATTTTCATAGATATCCTTATTGTGTTGAGGAACTTGCCTATGATTTTTAGTATCTTGAGGTTTGTATCAGGAATGGATGTTTGCTTTTGGCATATGCTTTTTCTAGATCTATGAAGATAATTCTACAGTTTTTCTTTCTCAGTTTACTAATAGCATGAATCCATAATATGATATCTTTTTGTTTTGTTTTGTTTTTTGGGCACCACTGCCCTCTGGTGGTGGGAGTAGGAGGCCCAGCCTTTGCTCCTGTGGAGCCGCTGCTGGAATTGAACCTCCATCCCAGTGGGCCGCAGTCCCATGCACAACCACTACGCCACCAGGGATCAGCCCAATATGATATCTTTTAATGAACTTTCCCTTCCTGGGATCTGTTAACCTTTTGGCCAAGATGCATTATCCTTTTCTTTAAAAAAATATATTGTTGAATTCAATGTGCTAGAGTTTTGTTAAATATTTTTGCACCTCAGTTTAAGAGGGACAATGGTCTATAATTTATTTTCTTGTAATGTCTTTGTCTGACTTTAGTATATAGAAGTGCTGGTTTCCTAGAATTAATTATCAAGTATTTCTTCCTCTTTGGTTTCATGAAAGATGCTGTTCGGTCCTATCTCCGCCCCCACCCCAATGAAATCTTTGACAGAAGTCCTCATGGAAGTCTTCAGGACCTGGTGTTTCCTTTGTGGGAAAGTCTTTAGCTACACATTCAATTTACTTACTAGATGTAGAGCTATTCCTGCAAGAGCTTAGTAGTGTGGGGGATTTTTTTGCTTGTTTGTTTTTGTTTGTGGGTTTCACTGCCTCTGGTGGTTGTGGGCGCTACCCAGTGCTGCTCCTGAGAGCTGCCACTGGATTTGAACCGCCAAGCCCGCGGGCCACAGTCCAGCACTCAACCACGTACGCCACCGGGCTCAGCCGCGTGTGTGTTTTACAAGGAATTTGTCCATCTCATCCAAGTGGTTTCATTTATTCGCATAATGTTATTCATACCAATCCCTTACTATCTTTTTGATATCTTTTGAGCCCACAGTGAAAACACCCGTCGTCGTTGACATTAAGCATGTGTGTCATCTCTTTTACTCTGAAGAAACCCTGGTGGCACAGAGGGTGATGCAATGGTCAGCCACGCTCACCCAGCAGACACGGCAGCACAGGAGAGGGATGAGGCTGTCTGCTCCGATGATGATTGTCGCCTCGGAAACCTACAGGGCCACTTCCGCTCCATCCTTCCTGCTCTCTAAGAGTCAGAATCAACCTGAGGGCGGTGAGTTTGATTTAGAAGTCAGTTCTTTTCCCCCAGATTAGTCTGAAAGGAGGTTTATCAAAATTTCAGGCCTTCTAAAAAAAATTAGCTTTGTTCTCATCTGTTTTTCTCGATTGTCTTTATTTCCCTATTTCATTGAATTTTTGTGTGCGATTGCTGTGGTTGTTTTCCTTCATATTGTTTATTGGGTGAGAGTTGAAAGGGTTTTCCTTCAATCATTCATACACTTCTTTTTCATGTCATCGTCTGCAGTTTCCCCAATACGGCATCCCTTCCTCCACGTGCTCCCTGTGCTCTCCATTTCCATCCTCACTCCTCCTCCTGCCCTAACCCTTCCTGCCTTCTGAACTTCGTCCTCAGGGATAGGCTGCTCTCCCTAGCTCAGATAGTTGGCTATTCTGATCGTTGACATGTGCTCTTGACTTTATTGTTTTCTGGATGTGACCGACGTGCAACTTTTGTTCTTTTTTTCTAAAGCAGGTACTTATTTTTAGCAATATCCTGCACTTTTTAATATGTTGTGGTTTCATTCCATGCCTCGTCCTTTTGCTTGTCTTTGGATTTCCTCTGTATTCCGCCGGTGATTTAGAAGTGTATAACTTAATTACAAATATTTGGAGGATTTCCAGATATCAATCTTCTAACTTAATTCCCTTATTTTCAGAAAACATGCAATGAGATGAATTCTTCTCAATTTACTGGCACTTGTTTTATGAGCCGGGTTAGAGTCTATCTTGTTCAATGTTCTATGAAGTTGGAAAGTAGGTCTACTCTGTTGACGTGGGATGAAGCATTCTATACGTGTTTATTAGGCTAAGTTGTTTGGTGTTATTATTCAAATATTCTATATCTTTATTAGTCTGTGTCAAGTTTTTTGTCAATTTTTGAGGAAAAGTGCTAGCATCTTCTATTGCACATGTTTCTATTTTCCTTGCAGTTCTATTCTGCCTCGTGTATTTTAAATTCCTACTTTTAGATACAGAAATGTTTAAGGTTTCTGAGACCTCCTGATGAATCGACCCCCTTTATCATTATGAAATAACTCACTTTATTTATTTATTTATTT
The DNA here is from genome assembly GCA_004026705.1 of Nesogale talazaci. Classification (NCBI taxonomy): domain Eukaryota; kingdom Metazoa; phylum Chordata; class Mammalia; order Afrosoricida; family Tenrecidae; genus Nesogale; species Nesogale talazaci. The sequence goes on from PVJH01010423.1 coordinate 46,297, forward strand.
ATTTATTGGCATCACTGCTCTCCGGCGGTGGGAGTAGGAGGCCCAGCCCCACTGCTGGAATTGAACCTCCGTCCCAGTGGGCCGCAGTCCCGCGCACAACCACTACGCCACCGGGCTCAGCCCGAAATAACTCACTTTATTGATAATACTATTCTTTCTCTGAAATCTACTTTCTATTGATTGACTTTTCACTGAGAAGCATGGTAAGACTCTTCTCCATCCTTTGACTTTCAACCTATTTGTATCTTATTATTTAAGAGCGGTGTCTTATAGGTAACATAATTAAGCCTTGCTTTTTTATCCAGTATGAAGAGTTCTACTTTGCAATGGAGTCATTTAGACGTTTTTACATTTAATAATTGTGTTAGTCTGGGTAGACTAGAGAAACAAATTCATAAACGCACTTATGTATATAAGGGAGAGCCTCAAACAAAGGGCAACTGTGCATTAAGAAAACATCCTGGGCTGAGCCCCGGTGGCGTAAGTGGTTGAGTGCGGGACTGCGGCCCTCAGGCTTGGCGGTTCAAATCCAGCGGCGGCTCTCAGAAGTGGCACTGGGTGGCTCCCACAACCACCAGAGGGCAGTGAGGCCCACCAAAACAAAACAAAACAAAAAAAAGGAAAACATCCCAACCCAGTCCAGTCCAAGGTCACAAGTCTGATATTAGCCCATATGTCCAACACCAATTCATAAGTCCTCTTCAGACTCACCAAACACATGCAATGACGCCAAATGCAGAACGACTACAAGCCAGTGGGGAGAAAGTCCTTGGATCCAGCGGTGGTGTGAGCCTCTCAGCACTGGCCGGAGTCTCCACGTGGCTTCTCTAGGTCCAGGTTTCTGGCTGCATCAGGGTTGGTTCATGTGCCTTCTCCTCAGGGCTGTCTTGCAGTCAGCCAGCCTTGTCAGTCGAGTGTCTCCAAGGCAGTGAGCAAGTGTCTCCTGCTTCCATGAAGGAAGTACCAATTTCCCAGAATTCTCAGAGGAGCCCACACCCACACAGAGATCTCATTGGTTATCTCCTGATTGACAGGCTAGACTCCACCCCTACACTCTTAATCCTCAAATTGACACCAGATTAGGTGACTGCCACATCATGTAATTTAACCAATGTCCCAATCAAAGTCACTACCACCGAGTGGGTTTCAACTCACAGTGCCCCTATAGCACAGACTAGAACTGCTCCAGGTTTCCAAGGCAGGAAACCATGATAGGACCAGAGAGCCTCATTGTGCTCTTTAGGAGTGGGAGGGGGGGTGGAGTTGAACTGCTGACCTTGTATCTAGAAGCCCAACTCATCACTCAGCAGACCACTATGGATCTTATATTTATTTATTTATTTATTTATTTATTTTTGTGTGTGGGGCATCACTGCTCGCTGGTGGTGGGAGTAGGAGGTCCAGCCCCACTGCTGGAATTGAACCTCCGTCCCAGTGGGCCGCAGTCCTGCGCACAACCACGACGCCACCGGGGCTCAGCCCCTTATGGATCTTTTATTATTGATATAGTTGAAATCTATCATTTTGCTATTTGTTTTGTTTGTCTTGTCTGTTCTTTTTCTTTCTTTGCTTCCTGATTTGGGGTTGAAATTTTTGACTACATTTTATCCCCTTGGCTCGCTTATTAATAATAAAAATTTATTGTATCATACTAGTAGCTGTTTTGGCATTCATAGTGTACACCTTTGACTTATAATCGACCACCAATGGATTTTTGCACTGCATCACATACAGTCTTCTGGGAGTATTTTCATGTACCTCCTCTTGTCCTTTGACCTATTGTCATACCTTTGCTGCTACTTATGTTATAAACCACCAAACAGCAAAACATTGCTTTGATTTTTTTCACTTTAAGTAGTTGACTATGTTTCGATGAGAGGGAAGTGATTAGAAAAAGAGTCATCATATTTACCCATATAATTATAGTTTCCAGTTCTTTATTCATGCTGACCAAGAAGGCCCATTGGACTGGGCAGGGAAATACCCCACCCCCCTGCCCTGTAACCACCTGTGTCTTCAGCTGCACCTGAGTCACCTGAGTCCTTGTTGAAAGGAGGCAGTTTTCCTGATTTCCCTCAATACAGAACTTTCTTTCACTTGAGAGCACAGGACTGCTGCTGCTGATGCACTTGGTTTTCCTGCCATCTGCCATCTACTGGCACATCCATCTGTACCTGGGCCCTAACCAATGGCCCTGAGAGTTGGTGTTGAAATCTCTGAGTTTCCTCACCCCTCAGGTAGTAGGTTACTTCTGAGGGGTGTGTATTGACCATTACTCCCCGTTTTCCATGAGGGTTAAGTGTTGTTTTTTTTGGGGGGCATCACTGCCCTCTAGTGGTGAGAGTAGGAGGCCCAACCTTTGCTCCATGGAGCTGGAATTGCACCTCTGTCCCAGTGGGCTGCAGTCCCGCGCACAACCACTACGCCACCAGGGCTCAGCCCCAAAGGTTAAGTTTTAAGGAACATCTCTAGTAGATGGTGGAACAGGGTACTCTTGCTGCCTCTCGACACCCCACTTTCTCACTCCCCACTTCCCTGGTATCACCAGTATAACTGACACTAATAAATGATTTAAACTCAAATCCTTGTCTCAAGGGATTGCTTCCAGGCACTCGATCTAAGGCAGTTTAAAGTGGGGTGGTTTTAGAAGTAAAACCTTCCAATGCGATTCTAGAATAGGATGATTTATCTGCCAAAAATCCCCATTGTTGGTGGTAGTTCTTGCTATCTTGTAAAAGCCCCATTAAAATGGCTCCGGCCACGATGAATTGAGTCAGGATACAGGTACCGGGGGCTAGACAGGTTTATGCAGCCTCTGCAGCTTAAGGTGAGGTGGAAGCCATGGTCATTCAAAGAACCTGCAGTGTTTGTTAATTACCACTGATGTGGTGAAGAAAGAAAATGATAGACTCAAACTTGCCAACCACTAGCTCAGGGTGTGTTAGGCTGGGTCCTGCCAAAAAACAGGACCGGCGACCCTCCGATGAGCATGTAGCTCAAAAAATCAAGGAAGGGAATGAGATCCAGAAATGGCCCACACAGGTGTAGTCGAGGTGGGGGAGTCCGGTCCAGTTAAAGTCTTTGGGTCAGGTTATAAGCCGGAGGTCTCCCCCGCCCCATGTAGCTGCAGGGGCTGAGGGAACAGGAAGTCCATGCCGAGGTGCATGCTGAGGTTGGTCAAATGAATCCCAGGCTGGCAGTCCAGCTCCTGGGATCTGCAGGCAAAGTGACAAGAGGTCTGTGAGCCGGACGCACGATCCAGATCCAACAGAAGAAATCAACTAGCTCCAGCATAGCCTCAACCTATACCAAGCAAAGGCCACTGCCCCTCCCCGCTCCCAATGAAGCCTTCTCCAATGTATCAAGGCTGCGACCAGATTAAGGAGGTGGTACTCTCACCTCATTCCCACCACCGCTTGGCTACTTCACAGAAGATTCTGTCATGCAGTTGGCCACACTCCGTTAGAGCAGATCACACATGGGAGAGTCCTGGCTCAGCCAAGTTGGCATCATACCCAACTATCACACAGGGCATGGCATAAAAGCTAGGAAACTTGGATGACAGCGTTAGAAAAACTCTCATCTCGTATGCCTGGAGGGCCGATAGGGATGGAAATCAGGTTCAGGAATGATGAAAATAATGGCAACAGTGTCTCACTCCCTTTGCTAAAGGAGAGAACATTCCCTTCCCTTGCCTAGAGGTCATGCGCAGCCTGGACGTGAGGCGCAGACCTGGCAGGATGACACTTGTCTTTTCCATCACAACCTGCCTCCATCGCCTCTCTAGCTTCTCGGCTGATGGCTCGGGTCAAGTCTCAACATGGTACAACTGGGGAAGTACTGTCTCTTCTTAGAGAAAAGGAATATTGACGAAAAGCACCGAGGGGTCTGGTTAATATGTAACTGCAGGAGGCTGCAGATGGTTGTGTGCGAATGAATACGGAGGGCACTGAATGAGGAGGAGAGGAAGTGGAATACAGGGCTGGACAAGAGAATTGGTTCAGCTGGAAACACTCCCCAGGGCCGGAGCACACCTGGCTGGAACTGGGGTGGCTCTTGGAAACTTGAAGGGGAAAATAATAATCAGTGACCCATCAGGAGACCGAAACACCACCACATACTTCGAAAGTCTCTAAGCTAAGGAAGTAGCAAATCACGAACAACGCAGGAACTAAAAAGTTTACGGGCTGAGCCCCGGTGGCATAGTGGTTGTGCGCGGGACAGCGGCCCACTGGGACGGAGGTTCGATTCCAGCAGTGGGGCTGGGCCTCCTACTCCCACCACCGGAGAGCAGTGATGCCCCCCCCCCCAAAAAAAAAGTTTACAAGAAAATGCTAAGTTAGACACATTGCTTTGGGCAAATCTACTGCAATAGAGTTCTTTGAAGTTTCTGAAAAGCAGGGTGTTTTCAATTGTCCCCTATGTGTGTGAAAGCTGGACAATCAATAGAAAAGAAAGAGGAAGAATCAATACATTCAAACGTGGTGCTGGTGAAGAATATCAAACCGACCACGGACTGCCTGAAGAAAGCATAAATCAGTCTGAGAAGAAATGCCACTAGAATGAGTCTTTAAAGATAAGACTTTGGGGCACTTGCTTTGGGCATGTCATCAGGGAAGACCAACCACTTCCTGTTCCATGAAGTGGAAACAAGAGACAATCTCACTGAGATGGACTGACAACAACAGCCACCACAAGAGACTCAGACATCGCAGTGATCATGAAGATAACACGGGACTAGACGACACTGCATTCAACGATGCTAAAGGGGCCTCCACGTTAGAGCTGACTGTGGCAACTTAGAACGCGAAAGCCCCGGTATCATTCACATGCAAGTGAGGGGGAGCAGCAGCAGGCCCACACAGAAGCTTGGAAGAGGGGTTTCCACTGAACTGAAGGGGAGACTTCTGGGGAGGCCGTAGCTCACGGATGCTGCAGATTGCTGGAGAAAAGAATAAGCATGGGAATGAGTTGCTGCTTGGAGGAGACTCTGCTGATGCCAGGATGGTGTTCACAGGAACGGGAAGAAAACAAGTAACCAAGAGAAAACAAGCCCCTCCTTCAGCTCTGCTTCCTTCATCTTGCCTTCCTGGGCGACAAAGCATAACAAGAGCAGCTAGCAAAATTCTAAGGGGAGAGATATGTTGCTGTTGTTTTTTACTAGGGTGCATACAGAAGAGACTTGCCACTAAGAGACCATCATTTGAACCACGGACAGAGAACAGATCCAACAAGCAACGTGGAAATGGCAATGCCTCCAGAACCAGAGAAAGCAATCAGAAAGGTCAGAGAGGCGGCTGGGCTGGAAGACATGTATTACCTACATCAAGAATCCTGATGTTCTCAGAGGACACGCTCTTTCCAAAAACAAGGTAGAAGCACACGATGAGGTCACTCGATGGGATTGTTTTTCCTCCATGAGACAGACGGTCGAGAAGGCTGTGGTGGAACCAGACTCCCTGGTGTCAGTAGTGACAAACGGGAGGCCAGGTGAATGGAATTACCATCATGTGATGCAAAGTTGGAGGGTCAATCAAGGGGCCCTGAGTGAGATAGCTGATAGACATGGAAGCTCCTAAGGATAAGACCAAGGGGGGAAACCAACATGGGTTATTGGCCAATAGCAAATAATCAAAACAAATCAAGAGCAGGTGATCTGATGACTGTTGCCAGCCATCACATTGTAAAATCACTAGCCACTCCCACCCCTACCCCCAGCCTAATTGTTATGCTTCATGTTGTTTTCAGACCCAGAGTCATGGTTAAAGGAGAGCCTTCCCTCCTTGGGGAAGGTCCTACAGTGCTAGACAAATATGTACAGAATTCACCAAAGGGACCTGTGGTCATTTACCAGAGTCACCATAAGCTGGAGAATGAAAAGAATTAAGATATTTTAATAACTTTGGGATAGAGGGTCTAGGGCAGTGGTTCTCAATCTTCCTAATGCCTTGACCCTTTAATGCAGTTCCTCATGTTGTGGTGCCCCCCAACAATAAACTTATTTTCATTGCTACTTCATCACTGTAAGTTTGCTATGGTTATGAATCAGGCAGCCTCTGTGAAAAGGTCATTCAACCCCTCAAAGGGGTGTGACCCACATGTTGAGAACTTCTGGTCTAAGGGATCAAAACCATTACCATGACCCTCAGTTAGAGTCGAGTAAATGGAATCTTGGCTAATTTCACCTTCTGTGAACGTTCATTGGGAACTGCATACCCACCCTGTGGTCCCTTCCCGATCCCTAAATACATACTGGAATAAGTAAATATAACAGTTGACTGAGGCCACGTATTGGTTCTTTTTCTGTAATTCTAAAATTACATATGCACCTCTTGAAAAGAGAGTAAATTAGAAGAAATATTACTCCACAGGGATTGGCAGAAATTAGTGCCACTGTCAAAGATATAAATAATACAGGGGGTGATCCCATCATACTGCCATTTAACTCACCAGACTGACCACTGCAAAAGTAAACCTATGTACATATACTTATATGACAATACACAGAGGTAATGGATAGGCTTCAGGTCTCTGATCAATGCAAGAACACTTTGTTCTAACAAATTGGAATGCTGTGATGCTCACCCTCCCAGAACAATAGCTGAAGAATAAATGGGCACATAAGCAAATGTGATGAAGAAAGCAAATGGTGCCTGGCTATCAAAGACATCATATCTGGAGTCTTAAAGGTTTAAACAAGTGGCCATATAGCAGAGAAGCAACAAGCTCACTATGGAAGATGCACACCAATCTGTGTGATCATGAGGTCAGGTAACATGGGATCAGGTAACAGACATCAGGAGACCCAAAACAAACAAGCAAATAAAAGGGGAGGGGGTCGTGCAGAGACCCAAAACCCATCTGTAGAAACGGGACATCCCTTTACACAGAAGGGTCACAAAGAGGGATGAGTCAACCAGGATACAGTGTAGCACCAATGAAACGCAATGATCCTCTGGTTCCATGAGGCTTCCTCATCTCCCATGATCATGACCCCAGTCCTGCCTTACACTGTGGGCTAGACCGGAGCAGGCACACAGGTAGAGAAGAGCTCGTGCCACTCAGAATCCAGGAACAGGGAGGGGAGTAGCGATGCCAGGAGGGTAGGGGGACACATAACCACCACCACCACCCCAAGGGGGATGAACAACAGAAACCTTGGGAGAAAGGAGGCAGTGGTCAGTGCAAGATATGAAAATAATAATCATTTATCAAGGGGTCACGAGGGTGGGGGGGGGAGAGAAAAAGAGGAGTTAATACCCAGAGCTCAAATAGAAAGTAAATATCTTTAAAATAGCGATGGCAATATATGTACAAAGATGGCTTGGTACAGTCTATGTAAGAATTGTAAGAACTGTGAGAGCCCCAATAAATGATCTTTCAGTTTAAAAAATAATAAAAGAAACAGAATATGGGGCGTCGTAGTGTATGATCGTAAGTCAACTAAGTGGCCAGCTCAATTGCAGCTGCTGTGTCAGATGTGGTATCTTTACGAAGAGGCCAGGACCACCTCTGGCACTTGGTGTACAGAAATTGTTTGGGTGAATCCATTTTTATTTTATCCCCAATCCTTTTCAGAAGCGAGGCAAAGAAGCAGTTTGCGTTTACTTGGAATGTACATTCATAGTCTTGCCTTAGGGCTCTGTTGATTTTCCTACTCTGTCACAATACAATGCCTGACATCCCTCAAACATCATGCTGGTTCTCTGTACTGCCAATATTAATTAGACCTGAGTGGCGATTACGCTGGATGCTCTCTAAAGTGCATGCACAGGAGGGTAGGGAGGGGTCCAACATGACAGTCAAGTGTTGAGGGAGTCGGTGATACAGGGGCGTGTCAGGACAGGCCCTTGGTAGGCTTCTCTGTATTTGGCCTGTGGGTGTGCGCACATGAGAACACTGCTACAACGCATGCATCGAGTGGTCTAGAAGGCTGACAATGTCGAGAGGGTCCAGAGCAGGACAGAACTATATGGCAGGTTCAAGTTGTACAGCAAGCTGCCCTGCCACCTGAATCACGTGACCTTACAAATCCCACGGTGACGGGAGTGTTCACAGTGATAGGACGCCATCAGGATTTTCTATCACCCTGACAGGAGGGTTCCACTGCAGACTGCCAGGGCTCGAGAGTACGAGCATGCTCTCTTCAGCACATAGCTCTTCAATAGTTGAAAAGCAGTGTCTGCCACATGTCTGGGTTTATAGGCTGAGCTACTGACCAAGGGCGACCAACAGACCCCGTGGTCAGTGTTGTTCATTGTGAGCTGTGTACCATCAGCCACTCTAAGCCGTAGAGAAGGTGCAACAGCAATCCCTTGTAGCAGGGAAGTGGTGCGTTCACGAGGAGGCCTGAGGAGGTCTAGTGGGCACAGATACCGCAAATTACACGAGCAAGCCCAGCCCCACATGTTGTCAGCTGTATTGACACTGTAGCATTCCCTCAGCTAACATCTATGGGCTCACATGGCATTCTTTATGATTAGGTGACAGAGGGAGCCTAGTTTTCAATGGGTTGGTGAAGTCAGAAATTGACTCCTGCTACAAAGGGTCATGTGGAAACAGTCGAGCCAGCAGGGAAGTGAGGGAGACAGAACCACCAAGACAGGCGCGGGACCAGACTCCAGGTGCAGATCTAACTTTAATACAGCTTTGGCAAGGCTCATATACGTTTCATTGACCAATCAGATCCCACTTTCTGGTTTCCTAATATGGTCATGGATTTGCAGCAAGGAAAATGATTGGCCTACACTGTGGGCTATGTGAATGAGGTATTTCCACCAAGTTATGTAAATGAGGTGTAGCTAGCTGAGCCAGCTGTTCAATCACATTACAGAATTTTACCGTCCAATCATTACAGGATCATAGCTGTTACTCTGGAGCAGTTGGAAGTATTCTGATAGGCTGTTTCAGAGGTTTAAAGTGGAAGGTTGTTAGATGATCTGGCCTGGGGTCTTATTGCAAGCGTGAGTTCCAGCTACGTAAGGGAGCAGATACCCACTGGCTTCAAAACCACTCCAGGAGATGCAGCAGCATCCTGCACTTTCTATGCTTCTTTCCCAGATGCACAGGCCCTGTCAAGAACGCCCCCACAGTCATACGCTGTGTGTCCGAAAGAGCAGTGGTGAGGAGACCTCCTCCTAGAAAACAGAACTTCAAGTCGTTTACGTAATCACCAATTTTACTTTGCTTTAACTGAAGTAAGAATTCCTGTGCAGTGAGGAATGACTTGAGTGATTGATCACAGTTCTATCTACAAAGCACAAGACTGAAAGTTGGGAATTAGTGAGACGTGATTATAAAGCAAGTGGACTAACCTTTGGGAAAAGACACAAAAAAATCTTTGTCTTGTGTATACAAGAGGGCACCTCCCTGCCCCAAGTAAAAAAAATTTGCTGATGTGAGGGGGATAGTGCATTTGGAGTTCATTCCACGTTCCACCAGGTCAGATTGTTAATCAAGTTTTCTATTTAGAGGCTCTGAAAAGACTGCGTAACAGGGTGTGACAAAAAACAAAGGCCTGGTTTGTGGCAGAGAGAGGACTGGTTTTGCCACCACAACAAGGCACCTGCTCACACAGCCATCTCAGTGCGCCAGTGTGGGGCAAACACAGCGTCCTCTGTCGCCCAGGCACCTTACTCACCTGACCTTGCCCATGTGACTTCTCTTTGTTTCTTCGTGAAGAAAGACATGAAATAATAGTGATTTGACAATGCAGAAAAGGTGAAGTAAAAAATGAGGGAGGTGCTGTCAGCCATCCAAACAGATAAGTTTGAAAAATGTTTCCAAGAATGGGATAGCAGATTTGACAAATGTATTAAGTGTAGCGAAGAGTACTTTGAAGGTGATAGTTATTTTTAAAATTTAATACATAACTTTGGGGGGAAAGTTCCAGTTCAGGGGGCACCCCTCATATACATATATATATATATATATATATATATATCAGAGAGTGTACTTCGCAGAGGAGACACTGAACAACTAGTTTGATAGGAAGATGGATTCCGTGGAAATGAGACAGCCTCTCTTCGTATCACCTCAGAGTCTGCAGGGTGGGCTATGAACCAAGTAGGCATACTGGCAGGGTTGAAACTCATCGATGGGCCCAAGAACATGAACTCTCGCTCACCGTTTATGATGTGCTGCTACTACTAAATGTTCAATCTGTCAGAGGACAGATCATGCTGCCTACTTGATACGGTGCTCTCTCTCAAGGAACCAGACGCATGATGACAACTTGATTGCATTAGATCCAACTCCCTGGAAAGGATTGTGATTCTTTTATGGTCTTATGGGATTGATATGTACCCTGGGTAAAGCTTCATCTTCTCTGTCTGCAATGTCTTGGCCAGTAACCACTATCTGTGGGCTCACATGATCATAGAGGATGTATGACAATGAGCATAGTCATATTGTACACTACCCACAAGTCAAGATGTTGGGAGGATGTTGGAATGCCCACCTGAAGGTACATGTCTGAAGATGAGACTGAGATGTTTTCCATAACATGCATACACATCTCCTTACCAATAGCCATTTTATACACACACATACATACATATACATATATACACACATATATACACACACACACATATAATATCCCTGGCAAGTAGAATACACGGTTCTAGTAGCCAGAGTAGTTCTTCCCCTTGGTATTTCCAATGACCTGCTTGGTGAATTCGTGCTTTCCAACCACATGGCTTTAGTCTCTTGAACTAGAGGCTCTAGTTCTTGAAAAGCAGAACAACTAATCAGGTAATAGTTCTTACTGCCAGCTAATGAATTTGAGCTTCTCGTTTAAGTAGAATAGCAGGCACACAAATAAGTGTGGTAGTTAGATAATTGTCAGTTTGAGGATTAAGATTATGGGGGTGGAGTCAAGTCTATCAATCAGATCATAGCCAATGAGACCTCTGTGTGGGCATGGCCCTGAGAATTCTGAGAAATCCTGTATTTCTTCTTTGTTGGTGGTAGATGCTTTACTGACAAGACACAAGGCTGACTCCCTGCAAGGCACTCCTGAGGAGAAGCCACATGAACTTACCCTGGTGCAACCTCGGGTGCTGGAGAAGCCATGTGGAGACCCCTGCCAGCACTGAGATGCTCACCCTCCCCACTGGATCAAAGACTTCCTACCCACTGGCCTGTGATCATCTTGCTTTTGGCATCATTGCATGTGTTTCATGAGTCTGAAGAGAACTTTATAGCGTGTTATTGGACATAAGGGCTAATATCAGACTTAAAATCTTGGACTGGACTGGGTTGGGATGCTTTCTTAATGTAAATTGCCCTTTATATAAAACTCTTAGGGCTGAGCCCCAGTGGCATAGTGGTTGCGTGCAGGACTGCAGCCCACAGGGTTAGCGGTTCAAAATCTAGCAGCAGCTCTTCAGGAGCAAGGCTGGGCCTCCTACTCCCACCTGGGCAGTGAAGCCAAAAAAAAAAAAAAAAACCCTCTCTCTTATACACATGAGTTTCTGTGGCTTTGTTACTCTAGTCTACCCAGACCAACACGGTAAGTATTATCTTTGGTCTAGGTGAAGGGCAGCATGATAGTTAGGTTCTGTGTCAAGTTAGTTGAGCTGGGGTTCTCAGTAGTTTGGTAGTTAAGGCCTAGTAATTCTCCATGATGTTACCTACCACAGTATAATTAACTCCATAACGGAATCTGCTACACACCGTCAATCAGTTTGAAGATGAGAGTGGAAGAAGAACTCAACATTGAGGCCTGAGTGAATGGAAGTTGCCTGTACTCTCAGACTGAGGCCTGGGGGACTCTGAAGGGAGAGGAAGCAGAGAGGGACTGCCCCATGGCAGTGGGAGTGGTGGTCATTGGATCTGGGGGAGCACCCCTGACTTGCTGGGGATCCAATGGAAAGGGGCCACAATCACCATGTATTTCATATTTCAATGACTCCCTCGCATTGATATCACAGGAAGCCGCACTTGTAAGAATAGATGGCTGAGCCCCGGTGGCGTAGTGGTTGTGCGCGGGACTGCAGCCCACTGGGACGGAGGTTCAATTCCAGCAGTGGGGCTGGACCTCCTACTCCCACCACCGGAGAGCAGTGATGCCAAAAAAAAAAAAAAAGAATAGATACAGGGGATGAGCACTGGTGGCGTAGTGGTTGTGCGCGGGACTGCGGTCCACTGGGATGGAGGTTCAATTCTAGCTCACAGGAGCAAAGGCTGGGCCTCCTACTCCCACCACCTGAGGGCAGTGATGCCTAATAAAAAAAAAAAAGAATAGATACAGGAACTTTCCCCCTGGCACCCATCCTCATGCTCAGGGTAAACAAAGCTCAATTGACAGGGAGATTGAACTATGCAGGGCAACAACTCACAGGGCGTGGTTCACAGTGGAACTGTACTTGCGTAGACTCCTCCTATCGACAGTGGCTGGAGTTCTGTGTCGTTGGAAACGTTGTTGATGCTGTCAAAGCAATGGTCTTCTATCCCAGGGAGATGATTGACAATGTCCTCTCTCTCCCCACCCCCAGCCCCCACCATCCCCCTTTTGGGTTTTTTGCTTTTCTGCCTTTTGTTTGTGTCTGCTTGCTGGTTGGTTGGGTTGTTGCTGTTGTTGGGTTTATGGAATTGTTTGGGTCATAATATGATCACCAAAGTAAACCAGAGTCATGCATAACCCATGGACAGGCAGATGGATTCTGGGCTCCCACTCAATTCTAGCCCTAATCCAAGGACAGTTGGTTCTGATAACAAAGGGCCTGCTCAAGACTCATCTTCCTGACATGATTGCCAAAGACAAAGGTACTAACTACAACAAAGTGTGGGGAAGAAAGCAGATGGTGCCCAGCTGGCAATTGGAATAATGTCTGGGGTCTTTAGGTCTCGTATTCAAACAAGCAGCCATCTAAGTGAGGCATTGACTAAGTCTACATGGAAGAAGCACATCAGCCTGTGTGACCCAAAGATGATAATAACAAAATCCAATTATGATGAAAGGAAATGCATCAGAACTTAAATTGTGAGCACCCAATTTATAGAAGACTATGGAGGAGAGTGGGAACCCAAAATCTGTTTGCAGACGAGTTAAACTAAGCCTCTGGTAGACACCCGATCCCTAGAGGTGTAGGGACTGGACTGGAACAGCTCTGCTATCATTCAGACAGAGATCGTCGGAAACTTGATTATGCTGGATTAAACTTGATACTTGGTCAATTGATGTCCTTCTTAACCCAACCTGAGTTAGTTTTGTTTCCTGATTGACCAGCTCCCTCCCCCAAATACGTGGATCAGATGAGGCCTCCAGCTTCCTAGCTGACTCCTGTGCAGATTTGAGCCAGACTGGACTTAACCCCGGGGCTATAAAGGTAGGACCTACTTTCATGGGACCTCTCCTCTTCTCTATCCATCTCACTGATTTTACTTCTTTACAGAACTCAACCCAACACAGATACCCAGAATGGGTGATTAAAAGGAAGATAAATATATGTTATAGTTTCAAGACCAACTACAGCAGAGAGGCCTGTGTGTGTAGTCCTGGGTGGGCTCCGTGTCCCACACTCCACCCCTCCTGTTGTGTTCTCTATCTTTTCATGTACAATGGCTTCTGACCACCTTGAAAAAATGACCCAGCATACTTAAAATGGGTGGGGGTAGAGAGTTTATCTGAATGAGTACCAGGAGTAGATGTTGATGGATGTACCACTTTAAAAAAATCATCTTATTGGGGGGGTCTATTGGGAGATAACATACAACTCTTATCTCAACCCATACATACATCCATTGTGTCAAGCACATTTGTACATTTGTGGACATCATCATTCTCAAAACATTTTTTTCTTTTTTCCTTTGCATCCCTGCCCTGGTGGGAGTAGGAAGCCCGGCCTTGCTCCTGGAGAGTTGCTGCTGGATTTGAACCTTCAATCCTGTGGGCCGCAGTCCAGCACACACCGCTGCACCACCAGGGCTCAGCTAAAACATTTTCTTTCTACTTGAGTCCTTGATATCAGCTCATTCCTGCCCCTTTCTCCACCACCTTCCCTCCCTCCTGAACCCATGGTAATTTATAAATTACTATTTTTCCATATCTTACACTGTAATGTCTTCCATCCTCCACTTTTACGGCATCCATCCCACAGGGAGGCTGTTATATGGAGATCCTTGTGATTCGTTCCTCGTTTCATCCCCCTCCTTCCCCTTCCCCTCCTGGTATCACTACTCTCATTGATCCTGCGAGGTTTATGTCGTGGATTCCCTGTTTCCAGTACTTATCTATAGCAGTGTATATGCTCTGGTCCAGTTGGATTTGCAAGGTAGAATTGGGATCATGACAGTGGGGGTGGGGAGAAGCATTAGAGAGCTAGAGGAAAGTTGTGTTTCAACGTTGCTTGACTGCACCCTGACTGGCTCACCTCCTCCCCACGATCTTTCTATAAAGGGATGGCCAGTTGCCTACAGATGTACTTTGGGTCTCCGCACCAGATTCCCCCTTATTCACAATGATACGATTTTTTTGTTCTTTGATGCCTGGATACCTGAGCCTGTTGCAATGTCCCACTTTCATCCCTCAAACCGGTCAAACCCCCAGATTTCCAACTGCCTCTCTCTGCGTCCATGAAACTGTGGGAACTGGTGTACACATCCCAGGTTATAACCCCAGCAATCAAATGTCCCTGAGGGGCAGGCACACTACTGAACAGATGGTGAATAACCACGCCAGTTCCCTTGTCCTCTGGGTGCCATCATCCCGAGGGATCCTTTGGTACCATTTCCTATCGCTCTCCTGCAGAACAATTCTTGAGTTGTCTTCTGTGACCCTTCCTGAGCAGTTCACCTCTCTCGGCTTCCTTCCTTGTTGCTGTGGTTGCTCTCCAGTTGATTTCGCCCCAGTGACCCTGTGCACAGCATAAAGAAGCACCACTCTTCTTTACCCAGCATCCATTTCCCATGCTCTCAGAGCATTTCTCAAATTCCCCAAAGAACTCTTTTTCACTACGATCCTCACCTCAGGCTCTGCTCCTCAAAGAACTCCTGTTGGGACACACGTGGTCCAAGGACCGTACTCTGGAAAACACTGATTCAAAGAGTGAACACATTTGTTTTAAGATCTCCTCTTTTTTTGGGGGGAGGGCATTACTGCCTCTAGTGGTTGTGGGCACTACCCACTGCTACTCCTGAGAGCCGCTGCTGGATTTGAACTGCCAAGCCCGCAGGCTGCAGTCCTGCACTTAACCACTCAGTCCTCCAAAAAAAAAATCTCCTCTTTCCCCCTTTCCTCTCTCCAAACCTCTTTCCTTCCCTGTGCATGTGCATGCACGTGTATGCGTGTGTGTGTGTGTATGTGTGGGGTATGCATACATTATATGTGAGAACAGTCTGGAAGGATGTAAACCAAGTACTAACACTAGATCTTTCTTTATGGTGGTATCGTAAATACGGGGACACTTCAAAAAGCGTGTGGGAAAATTGTTATCTTTTCATCCCATCTTTCCACAAACTTTTTGAAGCTCCTTTGGATTTCAAATTTCTAATTTTTTTTTTCGACACCAGCAACTGTGTATGAGAAGCTATTTTTAATTAGCAATTAAGGGATTATTAGTGAGTTCAGTGGAGTGGTAGGGACCTGAGCCAGGCTGCAGTGGGCTAATGAACGGCAGGGGAGGCCATACAGACGATTCTTTCGAGATGCTGAGCTAGAAAAAGGCAAGAAATGAGATGGTAGCAATAAAAGGTGGTGTGTGTTGGGGGGGGGGTGTTGCTTAAAGAGTGTTGCTTTAAGAGAAATTTGAGCATGTTTATAGGCTGAGGGAAAGTAGCCAATGATGAGCAAAGAGTCCTAAAATACAGACAAGGGGTATAATTGAAGGAGTGGAGTCTCAAGGAGACCTGGGGGGATTAGGCCAGGGCCCTGGGGGAGAAATTAGTTTAAGCAGAAGGCACACTTCGTCCTTGGGGACCAGGGGAAAGGGGGTGCAGGCAAATGAAGTTGTAAATGCATTTAGTTCACCCATTTGTTTATTTTACATTCTGCCTCATTGCACAAAGGACTTAAAGGCATTTCCACAGCAAAGTAGACTGAAAAAACTGAAAGTTGAGAAGACACCCTGGCGAGGCTCTGCAGTCAGGGTCACCCACTGAGAGCGGAGCAGGGTGTCTCAGTGGGGAGGCGGGAGGCAATGACTTGAAATAATGGGGTAGAGGCAGCTCAGCTGGACCATTTATAAAGGGCATTGGCTAGCACTGAGGGCAGAGATTTGGGCGGCGTCAGGTTGCACAACTGTGGAATCTTCTCCAACACCACTCCCAAACACATCCCCACGCAGCAGAGGAGGGCAGTGTTTTTGAAAGGCTGCTTCGTAGAACCTCTCCTCTCCCTCCATCGGCCTTCATCCCAGGTGCTCCCTCAAGGTTTTTAGGTCCGAGCCACGTCACCCGCCCATGGCTAACCATCACAGCCAAGAGGAAGGGGATCACCACGACACACTTGGTCCAAAAAGGTCTGACTCCCGGGACTGGGCTGGAGTCTGCTTTATTACCAGTCACATGAAGGAGAGGGACAAGGGGACAACATCAGGGCTGTAACTGCGGGAAAAGTAGGGGAACAGCGCTATGGAAGGAACCGCCCACCGCCTTGTTTCCAGCGAGATAGGAGTGCGGAGACCAGAAACTGATGCGATAGAGACCATGTAAACATAAGACTAAGACTTGTACTGTTTATTAAATCGTAGCTCAACAAAGATATTTCTGGAGGAGGCAGAAAGTGGGGAGCCACCCACAATGCCGCCCTGTCTTTCACCCCAGATCAACCCATCATGAAATTGTTAGGTATCCTGCCCGGTCTCCCTATCCTACCACGTGTCACCTCCCTTTACAGTTCTCACTTCCTGCAGGGCCTGACACAAGGACCCAGATTGTGCCCAAGCTTTTCTCCTCCAGTGCGCATCTTCTCAGCGGTGATTCAGCAGCACCGAAGCCTTTCTCCGCGTGGGCCAGCACTTCACATATGCAGACACATCAGAAAGGATCCCTGCCTTCGCCTTGCGGAAAGCACCATCAGCGTTTCTGTGACCTCCTGAAACTCAAAGCCGACTTCTTTGGAAGCCCAGTGACTCCAGGAAATTGTAAACGATGATCCCCGAGGCTTTCCATCTCACTGCAAACCCTTTCCCATTCTCACCCCACCCCCAATAATATACAGCGACCTACACACCCCTCCCAAATGTGTCCTCCCCTTTCACGCTCCTATGCGTTTGCACATGCTTCCTCTTTCCACCTAGAAACCCCTTAGCCCCTCTCCATCTGGCACACAAAACAAGGTCTCCTATTACTCTTCCTCCCGCCTGCTGCACCCCCGCCTCCTCCCACTGCCACAGAAACCTAGCACTCCAGCAAGGTTGGCCAAACAGAAGCGACTTCTCCAGTCAGACATTACCTAGGGCCAAGACTTTCCAAATTCCTCTCCCAAGAACCCTTGATAGAGGGGAAGAGGAAATGGGATACTGTAGCCAGGAACGTATAAGGACTTGAACTTGCTCAATGCAAGCATTTCTCGAGTCTTATCTGCATATCTTATGCAAATATAGTCCACATAACCTACACAACATAGCTTTGTTTCGATACAAAATGTTATTTCCCCCACATCTTCAGAGCAATAACGCTGGGCAAGTGTTCTTGCTTTCTGACTCCTCACACTAGCGGACCTCCACCCACAGCTGAGTCCAGTGGGCCGGTCCCAGCTGGGTTTCGCTCCCTGGGGATGGATGGGGGCGGAGACAGGAGGACGTCCGTCCCTCCAGCTGGAGGCCCGCCCCCTTCTCCCCCACCCGCCGCGGAGGCGGAGTCGCGCGGGTCCCGCCCACAGGGGCGGGGAGGGCGCCGTGCCTGCCGGCTGCACGGGCTCGGCTGGTTCCGGTTTGGGAGGCTACGCTGGGACCGGAGCGGTGGCAGCTGAGCCGGCCACGGTAAGGGGCCGCTCAAGGCCCGGGCTTGGGGCTGGGATCGGGCCACTGAGTGGACCCGCACCTCTCCTCTCCGCTGCCCGACACAACCGCCGTGCGGCTTGGCCTGGCTTCCTCCTCTTCCACAATCGCCCACCTCGGTCTTCCCCCCCTCCCTCTGCAGCTCCCACCCTGGGATTTCAAGTCCCCCAAGGCTTGCGCCCCCCTTCTGGACCCTCTTCTCCCAGCACCCATCCCTCGGGACTGTCCCTTCCTCTAGAACCTCCCCGTCAGGATCTCTTGCCTTCGGACGCCCACGGCTCTCTCCCTCCAGCACCCGTCGCTCCGGGCTACCCACTCCCTCGAGACCACCCTCCCGGGCCCACATCCCGGGTAGCCGCTGCCCCCCGAGCCTCTCTCTCCGCGTTACCTCCCTGCCGGACAGTACCCCTTTGCATCCCGGGTTGCTCCTACCCCAGCCTCTCTGGGCTTCGTCTCCGCACCCATCCCTCAGTGCTGCCCCTGTCCACGCCGCGCGCTCCCGGCCGCCCCCCAGCCTCGCGGGCCCCCCGCGCCGCCGCCCCTGGCGCCATGGCGTGCAGCCTCAAGGATGAGCTGCTCTGCTCCATCTGCCTGAGCATCTACCAGGACCCGGTGAGCCTGGGCTGCGAGCACTACTTCTGCCGCCGCTGCATCACCGAGCACTGGGTGCGGCAGGAGGCTCAGGGCGCCCGCGACTGCCCCGAGTGCCGGCGCACGTTCGCCGAGCCCGCGCTCGCGCCCAGCCTCAAGCTGGCCAACATCGTGGAGCGCTACAGCGCCTTCCCGCTGGACGCCATCCTCAACGCGCGCCGCGCCGCGCGACCCTGCCAGGCGCACGACAAGGTCAAACTCTTCTGTCTCACGGACCGCGCGCTGCTCTGCTTCTTCTGCGACGAGCCCGCGCTGCACGAGCAGCACCAGGTCACCGGCATCGACGATGCCTTCGAGGAGCTGCAGGTGCGGGGGGCTGGCGGGGGGGCCTGGCCGGCCTAGGGCTGGGGGCGGGGCCGGCTCGGGGGCGGGGTCAGGGCTGGTCCTCGAGCAGGGTCCAGTCAGAATTGTCTTGGGGCGGAGCCGCAGCCAGGATCAAGGGCCTATCAGAATGAATATGAGCAGTGGTGGGGCGGGGCCTAGGCTAGGGGGCAGGAATTTGGGGCGGGGTCTCGGCTGCGACTGACCTGGCGTGGGGTCTGATCCTCCGCTGAGTGGGACCGTGGAGGCAAATGAGATCAGAAACAGAGCCAGAAAGAAGGCTGGCTTGGACTGGGGAGGGGGCTGAATTAGAGGCGTTTAAGGTCAGAAACAGTGCCGGGGATCAGGGGTGCTGAGCCTGGGACTGGTGCAGACCCGGGTGGTTCAGGGCAGAGCTGGAAGATCTCTCTGCCTTTCAGAGATGAAACTGGGAGTACTGAGTTTATTGAGATCTGAGATCGAGTCTTCGCCACAGCCCAACACCGGAATTGAGATTATCCAGGTTGTGGGATTCTAGCGGGCCTGCGAACAGGGCCAGATTGTTCTGGCTGCACTGGGTCAGGGTTAAGCTTGAGAGGGGTCTAAATTAGGGGTCAGGGTTAGACTTGAGAGAAGGTCTAAGGGTTATACTTGAAAGAGGGTCTAACCAGTGGTCAGAGTTAAACTTGAGAGAGCAGTCTAAGTTAAGGGTTAGGAAACTGCTAAGAAAGAGGGTCTGAGTGCCAAGAACTGGGCCAAGGGTCTATAAGTGTTTTGAAGAGGGATTTTGTTTGTTTGTTTTGCTATTGTTTTAAGGCTGGGATCAAGTACCAAGGGTATAAAAATCATGTGGCGTTTAAACCCCAAAGGGGCCAGTTTGAGAACAGGGCTCAAACTTGAAGATTTAAGGTGACACCTCACTCCTCTCCAGGAGTCTCTAGGGACTTTTGATGACGTCCCATCGCTGACACCCACAACAGGATCTTTGAGGACTAAGTTAAACAGTACATGGTGAGAAACCAGAGAATGATTGGCACACGGTTGTAATGTGTCTCTCTTAAGAGCTCCTATTCAACCCTCAAGGCCCCTGTTCCAATGTCCTCTAGGCTTCCCTAGTGCCTCTGGCCAAACAAATAACATCCAAGCTGTGTTTTCCCAAATGCTCTCTATTCATGCCTCTGACATTCTAATAGAGTGTCAAGATCAGCTGCAAGTGGGAAATACAGTAATTGCTTACATCTCAGCATTCATTCGCATATTAAAGATTTGGAGACATTTTCTAGCAAAGAGACCCATTTAATTGTGTTTAATATAATGGCTCCCAAGCTTATTTGAGCCTGTAATCTTTTTCTCAGGTTGACCCAGACATACCAACCTGTTGCTGCAGAGTTGATTCATCCTGTAGTCACTCTGTCACTAGACTGTTTAAACTAACAGCCCTGTATCCATGGGATACCAGAAAGGACCCAGTGCCACCAGGACAGGGAAAGTCTCATCTTTATTATATCTATGACCCCCCAGAGCCTGGAAGCCTGGCTGTGCACATCTGTTCAATGGGTATCTTGAGGAGTTCTCCCTACCAGGAATATCAGGTTGCTACCATGTTAGAGGTGCCTGCACCTGGTGGGAGCTGGGTCCCACCACAGTTCTCTCTCTTCTTGGGAGAGCTCATGTGCCCAACTGGATAGACTGGTGCCCCCACCTGCCTCTCTTCTCTGAGGCAGCCTCTGAGCCCAAACCTGTCTCCCTCTGGAGAGGCTAAAGCCACCTCCCGCTGCCACTCCTCCAATTTCTGCTGTGGGACTGAGACCCCTCACACCTTCTTCCTTAGCAGCTGGTGGGTCTGCCCCCACCCCCACCCCCACCCAGCCTCCATGGACCTGGGCTTGGACCCTCTCCTGGAGAGTGATGGACTCGGATTTGGCAGGAGCTTGGGGAATCATCTGATACGGCCCTCTCTTGACAGATGGAACAGGGCAGTGGGGAAGGGAAGGGCTCAAAAGAGGCCGGCCAGGACTTGCCCTGAAGTCTTCTGACAGTTGGCCTGGAGTTGGGGTATTTATTATTAATCCTGGAGGCAGCAGAGCAGAAGGGTTGGGAGCTCAGGCTTTGTCCTCAGGCAGTTCCAATCCTGTCTCTGTATTTACTGGCTGTGTGACCTTAAGGAAGCTGCCATCCCTGAGCCTCAGGTCCCCGGTTAGCAGCCACAGCAGCAATGGGGTCAAGATGAAATGAGAAGACTCTGAAGAACTTGCTTCTGCACCTGGCACATTGCAGGTGGTCTGTACATGCCGTCCGGCAGACTCGGTACCCATAGACATTTGGGGATAGGTCATGAAACAGTGGCTATAAGGGCTCTTCCCTGCACTATGGAGGGTGTTCAGCAGAGTCCCTGGCCTCTGGTCACTACGTGCCAGCAGCACTGAGTCCTCAGGAGCTGTGGCAACCAACGGTGTCTCCAAATATTGCTAAATAACAGTACCCCCCTGGAGTCAGAATCACCCCACTGTGGAGAGGCCCAGCCTGGGTGAGTCCTGTTTCTCTTCCAAGACGGTTTAGATATTGCTTCCTCTCAGAAGCTCTCCCTGCCTGGCCAGGCAGAATTGCTTGGGGCTCCAGATCCCCACACTGGGGTGCCATCCTGGCAGCTTCAGGTTGAAACTCTGTCCTTGGACAAGTCAATTCTGATCTCTGAGTGCCCCCCCCCCCGTACTCATCTGTAAAATGGGACCAATAGGACATCCCTGGGGCGGACATTGGGAGGATTAGGGATGCTGAGTCAACAGTGCCTGCCCCAGCGCGTGGCAGCATGTCTTCCGCCTTATGCCAACTGCCCTGCTGAACACTGGGCCTCGGAGCCAAGGGAAGGGTGGAGCACCCATTGCGGGGGGTGGGGGGGGTGGGGTGGGGGTGGGGGGCTTCTGAGGCCTGGCCCAGGCCCTGGAGTGGGCAGAGTGTGGTACTCCCCTGCAGTGCCTGGCCTGTCCACCTCATACGGTCAGAGGGTGCTGTGGTTGGTTTCCTAGAGGCAGGGTTTGACCCCGCTCCTGATCAGACCACTCCTCACCTCCGAGTTGCCTCTAAGGGCTGGGGAGCTGTCTCCCACCCACCCTGTGTGCACAGCAGGACAGACGGAGAGCACCATGTCTGTGCTAGCTGATGGGCCAAGGGCAGATGGCTGGGATGTCATCCTGCTGTGGTGTGGTATCCAGCTCGGGCCAGCTCAGGTTCCAGACCTCCCAGAGAGGGGATCCAATTCGGCCACAGCCACTCCCGCCAGGCTTCATGTGACCCTTGGAGCCGGTCCTAGGGCCTCCTTCAGGCCAGGGAGGAAAGCCGGGTATCAGCCCAAGTGGGTTGTGTGATCCAAAGGCGTGGCTTCCCGGAGCAGCTTCAAACCCCGCACCTGGCGTCTCCCAGCTGAGCGGCCCACACTGCCTTGTGTGTGCTTTTTCCACAGTTTGGGGAACGGCAGCGTGCTCGAGAGTCCCCGCCTTCAGGGTAGAGACGGGGGGACCCGCTGCCCTGTCGGGTGGAGCAAATGTGAAGACGCTTTGTGTTGTGAGCAGGCAGGCCACCGGCTGTCTTTGTCTTGAGGAAGCAGCATCCGTGGAGGACTTGTTCGGCAAAGGGCAGGATTTCGGTGCAAACAGCAGCCTGGCTGCCCCCCACGCCCCACTTCACCTGTGCCTGTGGGCAGCCAGGGATGCCCGCTCTCACCCAGCACACCTTGAGTGCACACAGGCCACAGGGTGGCACGTTCTGGTTGAAGTTGGGGTCCCTGGGGACATTTATACAAAGGAAAAGAATCTGGCAGGGAGTGATAACAAGGAAACATAGTAAGAACTCTATTGAAATATATACAGATGACTGAGCCCCGATGGCGTAGCGGTTGTGTGCGGGACTGCAGCCCACTGGCTTGGCGGTTCAAATCCAGCAGCAGCTCTCCAGGAGCAAGGCTGGGCCTCCTACTTCCACCAGAGGGCAGTGATGCCCAAGCATATATATGTATATGCATATGTTTATGTATATATATATATGCACACACACAGATGTGTCTGACATCATGGATAGATGTGTGGATTGTGATAAGAGCTATAAGAGTCCCTCATAAAATAAAAACTAAAAAATAATAATAACTCTAAAAAGTCACAGTTCGCCTTTTTCCCTGGCTGTGCTACAACACTGAACTCCCCACGGCAGTGATCCTGTTTCCTTTCCTGACTTCCTGAAAGGGATGAGGATCAGTCCCATTTGACAGGTGACAACTGGGGCTGAGAGCTGCCTGACTTGCCCAAGATCACACGACAAGCTGGGATCCGGGTTCGGGTGTCTGGTTCAGAAGTCCCTCTCTTCACCAGCACTCTGCCCCAGGGGGCACCCATGTGGGGAGTGACCTAAGAAACCATCCAGTTCAGCCTTCTCCACACTTGTTAGATGGGGAAATGCACTTGTCCAAACTCAGAGGAGAGCTCAGGTTCCCCCGCCTCACCTTGAGCCCTGCTCCAGTGCCCCCAGCAACAGGAGACACGACTCTGGATTTGGCTCTTGCTATGGATCCAGATGTCACTCCTGCTGTGGCTACTGAGGGCCCTGGGCTGGGCCCAGGAGAGTCAAATGAGATGGGCCTCCATCTGTGAGACTGTCGGGTGGTGTGTCCGGCCTCGTGACTGTAACAGAGGTTTCTTGCCCCAGGCCTTCCTAGAGTTGGCAGATGAGCTGAGCCCTGAGGATATGCCAAGTGCTTCAAGAGAAGGTATTACAGAGGGAATAAAAAGACACACACACACACACACCACACACAGCCAGCTGATCTGGTGCATACTAGCTTCAGCAGGCATTCTCTAACCGATCCTCACAGCTGCTGTCTGAGGTGGGCCTAGTTACCCGTTTCATAGATGAGGAAACTGAGGCTCAGAAGTTGAACCAACCATTAAGTGTCCCTGGGAAACTAGGGCTGGGGCCATCTGAGTCTGACCGGACACAGGCATGGAGGGAGTGCATGTGTCCTCAGATGGTGCGTGGTGGCTGGAAGGGAGAACAGGGAAATGAGCCTGTTCCAGCTCATGACTTCCTACAAGGAGCTCCAACTGATCCTGAAGGTGCCGGGGCACGGAGGTGTGCAGGGACATGCATTGAGGGGGACAGGGGAAGCCGGCCTGGAGAAGAGGGCCAGCTAAGGGTGTTGGCAGAGACTGAGAGGCTCAGAAATGGATAGGGCTGGTCCGGAGCTCAGATAGGGAAGCAGTCAGGTCTGTCCTGAGGGGCAGGGCATCTGGAATCTTGGGGGTGTGCCAGGGCTAAGGAAGGAAGGAGGAGAAGCCAGTGTAGTGCAATGGTAAGATTGGGCATCAGTAGGTCTGTGGGAGGGAAAATAAGGGGAGCAGTGGCCTTTGCCTCCGTGCCCAGGGTACTGCTGGGCCTTTCACAGCTGTCTCCCCTATTAGTCTTCATCATGCCCAGGCCGGATGTCCCCTTGGAGAGATGAGGCCCGGCGTCATACTGCCTAGATCCAAACCCTGTTCCGGTGACTCCAGAGCGCATGCCGTCTCCCTGGACAGCGCAGTTTGGTGAAGGGATGGGTTCCTGAGGCCAGAGCAGAGATGGTTTCTGCAGCAGTTTGGTTTCCAGGCCAGGGAGGGGGTGGGGTGGGGGTGGCGAGCTGGTAGAACCCTCCCAGCTGGATGTCTGGCCTCAGAGCATTTGAGCTCTGCCTCTCCTGTCTTTACTGCTGCTTCCGCATCCAGGCCTCTCCACCCCAATGGGAACCCCAGGGCATCTGGGCGCTTCTGTTTGCACCTCTGTGTGCACAGCACCAGCCATGCCGGTCGTGACCCCGCCCCCTCTAGGAAGGAAAGGGCCTGAGCTGTGGCTCTGAGGTGTGGCCCTTCCTGGGCCCTCTTTCCCGCCCACCCCCTTCCACAGGTGCGCTCTCGCCACCAGCCCTGTGTCTCCTCTGACTCCCCAGGGTGCCTCCACCTCCAGCCTGGCCCCAGGTAGGCCCAGTTGGACCTTCTGGCTTGTGACTCAACCCACCTGTTGCATGCCCCCCGCCCCACACACACACACTGCACCACACTTCCTGCACACATCAGGCACTGACCTCCCCCAAGCAGGCCCTCCACCTGGAAAGTGAATTCTGCCCTATGCAGCTTTCCTGGCCCGGCCCTCCTATCATAAATACAGGCTCGCCCTGCGGCTCCCCCAGGTGCAGCCCCTGGGCGGGCTCAGGGACCCTCACTGTGCGGAATCGAGCAGAAAGAGGAGTGGGCAGAGCATGGCGTGTGGAGGTGCTCAAACCCACCTCGGCCTCCTTCCAGCTGTGTGACCCGAGGCAAGCTGTTTAGCCTCTCCCGGCCTCCGTGCTCCCCGCCCCACCCCCGTGAGATGGGGTAATAGTAGCGCCAGTCTCCTGGAGGGAGCTGATGATTGGGTGACATTCAAGCCCACACCACCTCCAGCACTGGCTCCTCCAGCCACGGTCACGGCCGCCACGCTGGGGGCTGGCAGCAGGTGCTGCTTTCTGTGTGACCTCGCTCTGCCCTGAGCAAGTTTGCGGGTTTGTTTTCTTCTGTGGGCCAGCCAGTCCTTGTCTGAGACCTGTTTCCGGTGGCGGCAATCCAGGAGGTGGAATTACATGACCCCCAAAGAGGGCCCTTCTGAAGCTGTCATCTGAGGAGTGGCGAGGGGCCGGGACATGGCGGTCAAGGGTGAGGAGGTGGGGCATGGTGATCGCCCCCTCCCAGAGCACCCAGTCTGTGCCAGGTCTCTGCTCCTGGGAGGTCGTGAAGTCTCCGTTTTGCAGATGAAGGAGGAAGGCACAGAGAAGTTAGGTAATCTGCCCAAGGTCACGCAGCTGGCAGCTGGCAGAGCCAGCTTCCTAACCCAAGTGTGTCTGCTCTCATACCTGGAAGGAGTCTCTAGCAGTTCCTTCAGGACCTGTCCGGTGCCCATCTGGAGAGAGGCGCCTGCCTGGGCCTTCTTTTCCCTCCCACCCTTCCACACTTAAGCTCTGACCCCTGTCCAGCCTCATTCCCAAGACCGCTCTGTACTTGGCTCTGTTTCAAATAAAATCGATCCGGTCCTTACCTGTGCGAGCCCACTGTCTAGCAGGGGCCCGCACAGGGGATCTTACAGTGACGGTGAAAGTGGAGGGCACTGTACAGGCAGTGTTCTACGGGCGGGCAGGGCTGTGTGCGTCCGTGCCTGGCGTCCACTCACAGCAGCTCTCTTCAGCCGGCCCTGTGATGTCAGGGTCTGTGTCCTGGACTTTGTCCACAAGCGGTCTGCACATCTCCTGGGGCATCAGGGTAGGGACTTGTCCCCTCTCCCTTTCCCTAGCCCTCAAACAGTACTAAGGGACTCAAGACCCCTTGACCCTGTTCTGGGCTCCAGGAGAAAGGGATCAGCCAGCTCTCCCCGCTCTCTGACCACCCCCCCAAACAGCGAGGAATTTGTCCAAGCCCCAGGAGACCACCAAGGGAGAGCATTGGTAGTTGTCCGCTCTCCTCCTCTACCATCCGCATCTCAGGCGCCGGCCGCCCAGCCAGCCGGGGAGGCCCTGGGAGCAGCCCTACTGCATTCCCACGTGGGCAGAGTCACTTCCTCCAGAGACTTGGCATGCACAGGGCTCCCTCCATTTCGAAAGACTCTGGACTGTTTGCGATGGAGACCTGATTGGCATAGCTGGATCTTGGATGCAGGTGTGTTTGACTCACGTCAAGCAAGTCTCCAGGCAGCAGGGTGTTGGAGCCATCTCCCACTGGGTCCCGAGAGCTGAGGGAGCACCTCTCTTCGCAACTCCACAGTCAGTGACCTCCCGTTGGCAACTGGAAACTGGCCATGGAGGGAGCATTTACACCATAGGAATGGGCAAATGCTCATGCGCAAATCAGAGCTCCCGACTCTGCTTCCCAGCACAGCCCAGAACTCGAGTTGGCGTGACTGCCCCATAAGGATCAGGGAATCAGACTCCTCCCTGGCCACTGCTCCCCTCCGCTTTCCTCAGCACATGATCCCATCTTGAAGGTTGCCTCATGGCCCGAGAGGGCGCCCAGCACTCCAGTCATTGTGTCTGCACGAGCCTTCCACTCTGACAAAACCTGTTCCCATTTTTCTGCCTTTCCTCCTCCTCCTTCAGCCGTCACTCAAGAGCCCACTGCCTTCCTTCCCACCCCCACCCCCACCCTCAAACCTTGCCCCGCATCATCTCTCCAAGCACACACCCATGGTCCACCCATAGTCAGTGGTGATCTGTGTGGGGCTGTCGTTGTTTGGTGATCCTCGTGTTTATTGATGGCTCTTCCCCTCCAGGTGGAAGAACCCTGAGGGCAGGGATTGCTTCTTTCTTTGTTACTGTGTTCCCCGGAGGCCTCAGGAATGCCTGGGACAGCCTCAAAACCCTACCAAGCCATTGCGGAGTAGCAGTAGTGAATGATTGTGTGCTAGGGGGCAACCGACAATTTTGTTTTCTGCATTCTTCTTTGGCGGTTCATCATGACCATGTTGCTACCTAATCTGGAGACTCAGACTGGATGGTTGCGAGGGGGGGGGATTGGGGGGGGAATCGGGGGGGGG